>VMDO01018153.1:0-27050 GCA_007922755.1 Pedetes capensis
AGAATTTTAAGCTACCTAAGAACAACACTTTGGTGTTCATCTTTATTTTCTTCATCTATTTGAAAATTACTATTCTGAAAACCTCAGTCAGTTTTTGTTCAGTTTAGCAGGTTGCTTTCCCATCTATATAATTTCGGTCAGAATATAGGGGAAAAGAAAACTATCACCTATGAAAAATCATTTATAATAGAAACAAAATGTTTTTGATAACAAAGTAATCCAGAATATTTCATGAATAAGTCTACCCAATATGACAACTGTTTTCTTTAATTGTGGTATTTAGCATACAAATCAATGCTAGTACCATTACCAAATAAGAGCCACAGAAACTTATGGCTATTTTTCCTATGAGAGATGATACTTAAGAGTGAATGCAAACCATTATGTAATATGCTGTATTGCAAAATCCTAATTCATTATTATAAGTAATATTTAAATGCAATACCATCCCACAGTGTGCATTGTTTTCTGGTTTTCACTCTCTGTGTGTAGTTTGAAGTCATCAATACCAATTACAATGAAATGTTGCCCATATTTTTACAACCATCCGCTAGGATCTCTGTGTTTGTTCAAAGAAGCTGTATAAATCATGGTGCCACAATGCTGTTTTATTTTGCTTTTCATCATAGGAGTCATTGAATTTTGAAGACTCCAAGAAGATAATAAATAGACAATGCTAGGAAAATAAAAATAATACTTTACTATGGAAAACATAAGGCCCTAATGATAGATTAACATACTATGCTCTTAGTCTATTAATATGCACAGCATGTATATCTTGACATTTATTGATTTGCAATAAGAAACCAAGTGAATAGATCATTAGTGGGAGTAGAAAGGCTTCAAATATCAAAGAAAATAGAGTACATCTGAGTTCAAAACCCCTGAATTTGTGTTTTACATTCCAGTAAGGCTGTTGACCCCAGATTGGAAGATATATATCTTCAAATGCAGGATTATTTGAAAAGCTTTTAATCAGATAGTCACTCTGCTGTACATATGGAAAACTATATAAATGTGAAGAGATTGTCCCTTATAAATTTCCATGACCATGTAGAACTTCCAGGTCTTCAGTGCTGATGCTTTTGGGTTTTGTTTTTGTTTTTGTTTTTGTTTTGCAATGAGTGTGAAATTTATGCCACCTAGAACATAGACCTTATTGTTTCAAGAAAAATCATTTCCTCTCCTACAATGTCAGCAAAATACTTTGTTAGAGGCACACTCCCATAGACCTATTCATTTTGTGCTAAGACAAATGACAACAGATAGGATAGAGACGGCAGGAGACCCTTGACATTATTGTGTTTTCACTCCTATCTCACTTATCCTATATTCCCTGTCAACCATTCCAAAGAAGCTATCTATATCCACATATTACTAAATATGTGTGTACATATGCATATAAAATGAGATAATTTAACAACATAATAAAATGAAGTTTTAGTTTGTTTTAGTAATAAAATCATAAACACATTTAAAGCTCTTCTTTCATAAATGACTGTTACACATCACCATTGCTGAGAAAAATCACTGAAGAAGATTTAATGTCAACTCTGGTAAAAATAGCAATAGGCTATTCAAGATGACACATTTTGAGTTCTGAATCCTTAATTTGGTGAGAAAACCTATGAGCTTGGACTAGATTTTCTTGAAAGAGAATTATATGAAATCTTGGCATAACATCAAATTTTTCCTAAAAATAAGAAAATTTTATTTTTTATACATATACAGGGACTGATGTCCTTGTTGATGAAAAGAAGTATTTCATTGGCTGCCAGCAATAGTAACTGAGTCAGAAAAAGCATTGCCTACAAGTCCAGTTTCTCAGGTTTTTTTAAACCTTCTTTCTACCACAATCATCCTAAAAAGTAAGAACTTAAAGATTTTTTTAGCTAGAAAAAAAAAACTGTTGACAAACATAAAAGCACTTCTTGATTTCAAAACCTCTGACTTACAGTCAAATTCTTGTTGATAAATTTGTTCTACCAACCTTTTAATAAGAACTACTAGTGTTATTTCAATGAGATTTATCATTCTTAAAAAAATCATAAAATTAACAATATGCAATTCCTACCAACTTTCGTGAAAAATGAAACACTAAAGATATTGTGAAATTCAGGTCTTCAGTGCTGATGTCTTAAAGGATGTCTTAAAGGAAATGATCCACAAACTTACATAAAAATCATTCAAAATAAAGATTTATTTGTTCTAGATAATTACCCAAAGATGTCTTCATTCATATCATGTAATTCTTCAAAACATTTCTTTGATATAAAGCTTGAAATTCTCAAATTAGTTAAAGACTTCCTTAAAAATGTAAAACCAAATATAGCTATACAGCTATGCTTTTGAATCTAGTTAAAATGCTTTCAGTCATTCACACCTCAGTGTGAATTCGTATAATTAGTATGTCTTCTTTCTAATTAGTCTTTTTAACCAGGAAGAAAACTTACACTTTGATGAATAATGCCTCAGAAGCTTCTCTGGTACCTAATATAGGAGAATTTTTTTTTAAAGCTGAAGAATGAACTCACAATGCAATCCATATATATTTCAAACTGTTAACATTGAATAACCATGTACAGAAAAGGAGAAAGAAAACGTTAGCTGAACTTTGTACTCATCAACAATCAGAACTTAATTCAGACTTGTTCAATTAATAATACACATTAGCTAAATTAATGGTCAAAAAAGGACTTTGCATGCTGGTCTGAAAACCTAACTACTTCTAATGTTATTTCTATGGAAAAATACATTTCTGAATTCTCAAATACAAACTTTAAACTTTTTGAATAGATTAAGTATGGTGAAAATGCTTTTATTGGCTGCCTTTTGGTCTCTTAATTATATGCAATTGACTCTAAAATTATTGCAATGAGAAAACATGATAATAACAGTATAATAATAAAACATTTATTTCATAATTGCCCCTGAAATTCTAATCTGAAGCATGATTAATGACTGGATGAAGATAGCTCATAAGATAGTCTTTACTTTTGCTTTTAGCAACTCTTTTTGAGGTCATATCTTGTACCAAATAGTCTACAAAGTGCTACATAGGCACAGTGATTAAAAATAGGTAAAGTTGATGCTTATTCTTAGAGAGATTAGAACCTGATGAAATAATATCCTAAAATGTCCCAAAGAAGCCTATATTAATATCTTGTCTTCACCCTTCCATAAACCTCAGACATGTCAGAATTTTCTACATCTTACCCACAACTAAATGAAATATTATAATGAATAATATAAAAACACCAAAGTTGACTAAACTGTACATTATTCAACAAGTTCTATTATTTATTTGAAAATATTATTGGCATATCTGTCTCAGATGTCATTATTGGTAATTTTTTATTAATTTAGAACTAGAAATAATTTTTGTAGGCTGAAGTTTACTTGTATATTTGAAATAAATGAGCAAAAAAGTCAAAAAGATCATGCATTTTGAAGTCTTTTTTGGAGGCCTCATAAATTACATTTGTCCACATTCTGAAGTGCTTTATGCATTTGGAATTAATGTCCTTGAAAATAATTTGTAATCAACCATTGTTCATTCAAACTTATCTTCCTTTGATGAGGGATCAGTTTTTACTGTGTATGTTTGAATTGAACTATGGTAGATTAGGAAAGAATTTAACAAAGTATGCCAGTCCTTTATTGCTTTATTCTACAAATCATAGCATTTTTTTGTTGGCATCGTGATCTGATGTTACTGTCTGCCTAAATAAAGCAACACCAACAGTCTTTACTGACATTATTAACCAATAACCAATTTCATATATGACTATAATGTGTCTGCCTCAGCATGAGAGATCTGCTTATTGTTTTTTCTTAACAAGTCAAGGAAATAAGTAAAAATATGTATGAAGATCTAATTTTCACATGCCAGGAATTTATTTTCTATATATGTTTCCATTCTTCTTATTTTAAGATAGATTACTCTGGCATTTTAAAATTTCCTGTGTATATGCTACTTATATTTTATAAGAATTTTTACTCAATAGTATAAATTAAGAATAACTGTGTTTCAAAGTAAGCATGAAAAACCCAAATTATGAGTATGTGTGTATACATATATATACATATATATGTGTGTGTATATGAATATATGTGTATATATATATATCATGTTAAGATGTAAATACTTTCAATTAATGTGACTGAATATGTTTTAAAGCATCTAAAACATCTGATCATATAGTGGAATTGATAATCTTATGCCATATAGTAAATATTTATTTCTATTACTATTTATATCCTATTAAATTATAATGATTATCAAATAATTCAATATGTTAGGTCAGTTGTGGAGTTCTTTCGAACTTTTATCAAAGACTGCTCATTAATTAAAAACAGGATCATTCTATGTGATCCTAAATTGGACTAGTTTCCTAATGTCTTACAGGCATGTCCAATATGAGGCTTATGGGCCAAGGCACTTAGCAATGCGAACTCACAACATCTTTCAGCATCATGTGTTTTTTAGCATTTGTTTTCTTTATGACCCTCCTTATTATGTACAAGCACTAACTATATTATATAATTTATTTGTGGCACAAGACAATTTTTCTTTACTTGCTGCAGGCAAAAGATTGGACACTCCTGTAGTGCATATGGAGACAAAATGGTCTTCAAGGATTAGACATATGTTTCAGGAAAATGACGTATAACATGACAAGTAAAAATAAATACCAATAGTGTGAAAAGTATAAGGAAACATAATCAAGAATGACATGAGATAAGATTGAATGTGTTGAATGTTTGGTGTTTCGGTTCTGAAAAATGTATCATCAGTAATTATCACATAGTTTTTGGTGTATATTCATTGGCAAAAAAACTTAGTAGCATAAATACAATAGCCATTTTATTCTGATGAAGACTCTGTGGATCTCCAGTGTGGTTGCTCTGATCTAGGCTGGACTTAGTCATGCCTGGCAGGCCACGGCCATGTCAGGTAGGAAATGGTCTAAAATGGCCTGGGCATGAGGGAACTCATCTCAATGGCCTGTGCTTTCTCATCATCCAAGAGTTTACCCAGTCTTAATTCACATTTTGACCAGGATTCCAAGAGGGAACAAGAGAGAATATAAAACGTTTTGAGTTCTAGGATCAAAATGAGTTCAACATTATCCTATCACATTCTTTTGAACAAAGTAAGATACAAGACCAGCTAAGAATCAAGGAACAAAGAGGTTCAATCTATTCATGGGAGATTTTGCCAAGAAGTGTGGTCAGTTTTATAATAAACTATTGTGGCCCACGTATTAGGAAACACTGCCCATTGCGTACATTAGGGCAAATTGATAACTTGCATTTATCCATCATCTCAGATAATAAAGATGTAAAAGATATATTACAATACATGAAAGTGAGAAAAATATCTAAAAGAAAAGTAAAACTAAATTTTATGAAACTTTAACCCAAGAGAGAGAAAGAGAGAGTAGGGGAGAAATTGAGGGAATTTTCATGAAATTTAGACTAAAAATTTAAATACAAAGTCTTAGTCTCAGGTAATAATTAATGATGTTTGACATAAATGGAGTAAGTTATAGAGTTTCAAGGAACTTCCACATACATTTAATCCTCATTTGGCAAAAATAACAAATAGGTGATCCTTATAATAATGAGTAAGACAAATACTATTATTCATAATTTTATACCTATGGGAACAGCTTCATAGCACAATGTGCATAGCAGTCACTTTAAATATAATAGTATTTCCTTTTAGAAAAAAATGATGCAGGTAATTTAGTACAAAATCCTTCACATCTTGATATTCTCAAGTGAATACACAACTAGCCTATGACTAATTTTCACGCCTAGGAGAGACTGAAGATTAATGAAGTCAATATGCTGGCAATTCTCTGTAAGGGTTGAATTAAGAGCACCTTCTCACATTCACTGCAGAAAGATTTGCCAGCTACATGGAGTATAAACCTGATCAGAAAACACTTTTATTTGTCTTAAATAACACTTTAATGGATCTTAATAACTGTATCTATTTATTGAAGGCGTCACAGCAATGTTTTAATTTGTAAGTATTTAACTAGCTGTTAGCTCAAATTAATATCTGTACTGAAAATCAATGAGACTGCATTAAAGTTCATGCTGGACTCCTCCAAAATGTCCAAATCCTGAAAGTTTTCTGTGTTTATAGTTATGCTTACTGCTCAGCATGAGGATGTTGTAGACAAAGTATATTTTCAATCATCTGTTTATGGCAAGGAGGGACTTTTTTACTGCAGAATGAATAATGATCTCAAATACTTGTCTGTTGTAAAATGTACTTCTGTTTCTTTACTTGGAATCCAAATTAGCTAGCATTGCTGTCTACAGCTTAGATGGCTCTGAGTCTGACCTTAAGCAAGAGGGCACTCAAGGTTATCACAAATAAGGGCAATAACTCTCTTGTAGATAACTGGAGGTACCTGTAAGACTCCTTTTCCAGGTTACAGATTTCTTTAACTTAAGTGAAAAATGTCCAACATGCCCCCTTTTATTTACCTTTGTTTTAAACCTATGTCTTTACAGCTCAGCAGAGTCAAATGTTTTTGTCGCATGACTCCTGGTTAAAATAACATTACTCAGTTTAGACATGTCAATCTTATTTTATCCCTTAGAGAAACTGTATTCTACTTAATGGTATTCAACCTAGCAGTAATTATAGGAATTCAAGTTCTTGACTAAATACAAAAAAGACCCACATTTTTGCAAGAAACATGTGACAAGACTGATAACATGCATGAGAAGCTCTTGGGATTTATATGAAATACATTTTTAAAGAGCTGAACATTTGCTGCCAGCATTAAGACTCCTAATGTAGGCCTCATTTCACAGACCTGATCATCAGCATTATAAGTATGCATTTGACTTGATAATTCAATGATGAAACATACATTCCTTTGTGTTCTCTGTTTCCTGTATCACTGTTCTTATGAATTGGTAAAAGGGAAGATACAGATAGGCTTTCATTATGTTTTGTTCATTTGTTGTTTATTTATTTATTTATTTATTTTTTGGACCAGGGTCTTGCTATGTAGCCCTTGAACCCACTATCCTCCAGTCTTCCTGCCTTCACCTTCTGAATGCTGGGATTACAGATATGTGCCACCATGCCTGGCTCCATCATTCATTGCTTTTGTGTCCCCCACTGCAATTAGCAAAATATGTGTTGTGTAGTATATGTTCATTACATTCTCACTGGTAAAATTTTCACTGTCTGTACTCTATTACTCCCAACATTTCCAAAATCTTCTTAATCCTCTTTTTATTACATTACCACCTTAAAGCACACAGCCTAATAATTAATGTCCATTATAAAAAAAGAAAACACATCAATCTTCAGTTTTAGCCTAAAATACTAACCAAGACCTTTAAGAATCCTCCAAATAGAAAGAGACCAATGGGAAGTTATTTCACAAATGAGCTATAGTCATATGCAAATGGACTCTATAGACATGAGGGACTCCCTCAGCTCTGCACTGCACAGGATTCAAACATTTGTCTGGCAGGTCACTAAAGGTCTAGGTCCCATAAAAACATGAAAACAGCAAATATTAATTACCAAAGGCCTCCCATGTGCACATGCTGCCTCCATGTTTCCCCCTTTGTCTGCCTTTCTCTCTGGACAGCTGTCCCTCCATTTCCCTGCTTATTCAAGGTCCTTAGTTCCCTGTTAAACTCCAACTAAACTAAGTATTTGTTGACCACTATAAGCAGAGTGGTTGTTCCTTCTTTTGGACCCTTTTAATATTTATGTTCACCAAAACTCATTATTTTAGGTAGCTAGTGTTTTAGTTACTTTTTTGTGCACCTTCAAATGTATTAATATTCCTTAAGAGAAGGAATTTTTGGTACATATCTTTTTATGTGAAGTGTTTGTTTTGTTTTGTTCTGTTTTGCAGTACTTGGGGGTTGAACCCAGAGCCTTGCAATGCTAGGCAAGTGCATTACCACTGAGCTGGAAACTCAGTCCCCCTTTTTGTTTTTTCTTTTTTAAGAGAAGGTTTTGGTAAGTTTTGCAGGTCTCCACTGACCATGGCAATCCTCCTGCTTTAGCCTCCCAAGTAGCTCGCATTACAGGAGTGTACCACTCTACATGGCTAAAAGTTCTTTGCTTAATCTGCTAAAGTTCTAATCCAGGGCCTTCAGCCTGCTAGGGAAACTCTCTACCACTGAGCCATGTCTCCAATTCTTTAGGCAAAATTCTTAAAGATAAGAGTCTTGAATGTAGCCCATAAATAACAAGCATTTTTAATAGCAATACTTATCTATTGACAAAGTTGCTTTGAACGTAAGAAGTATAATGAAGTAAAAATTGCATATACAAGATAATATTTAAATGAAGTACTAAAATAATATCTTTCATAACCAAAATACTTTTTAGTTTAAAAATTCTCAGATATAATTTACTTGTCATATACATTTATAAAATCTGAATGAAATGTTCTAGATACAGAGATAACTCAAAAGACATGACATGACATGCTATGGGTCTTGGACTCTCTAATTTAGCATCGATATTTAAGAGCCAGAAGAAACTTTCATAAGTTTACACAAGAGACATGGCTTGTATGCCTGCACAATTTCTAGAAATAAGCACAAACTCTGAAACAGTGAATGCTGGTTTAACCTAAGCACAAAGAAGCAATAGTGTTGTCCTACAATTTTTTCACCTTAAAATTGTCCTCCGTACATGAAATCTGATACAATTCTTGAGCAAATGTAGGGTATGAACAGAGCTATTATCTTAAAATGGACTGATTTTCAAGCAGAAATCCAAATTGGAATGTTGGCTAATGCCAGTAGTAACAGAGTTTTGGCTACAAAACAATCAGTTTACGGACTTATTAACAGTTCATAAAATGTATGGCATTTTTCTGGTTCTTGTCACTGCTGAACATATGCTCTGAATTTACAACAGACTGAAGCACCATTCCATAAATATTAAAAATAGTTGTGAGCATCACAATGGAAATATCTCAAACCACAGTAGAAATATGATGCTTATTCAAAGAACAGCACATCTTTTCAGATATGATCAGTGATGGAAAATACTACCAACACATGCAGACAGGGGTTTGGGAAAGGGACTTTGAAGGGGTATTTTTGAGGCATCCTTAAAAAGTAAAAAGTTTCACTTCTCAATTTCATAAGGACATCAAAAATACCACTCTGCATTCAATCTATGATTCTTCTAGAACAATATTGCAAGTGGGTTAGTAGTGCTAAGATTCTACATGTATGGCCAAGATCACTCTCTTAACATTAAACTTAAATGGTAAGGTCATTATGAATATCTTTCTAATCTTTAGTGGGCTAACAATTTTAGATCTGTTCAGTTCCTCCTTTCTTTTTACTCCAAAACACTGTACTTAATGTATTTTTTTTGTACAAGTGTGTGCCTATCTTCCTGCACAGATGTGAAATCAATGTTAGAAAGCCCGTATCTCTTTTGTATGTCCTCCCTACCTACTCAACTGGTATCCACAGGGCATCTAGCACAATATCTAGCCCAAATCTATACACCAAGTATTTTTAAATGAAATTAAATCATTTTCAAATATATCATTGTAGTATGCATGGTAAATATACTTGTAGAAATGCATATGAATACTGCAATACTAATTGTCATTTATGGATTTATTTTTAAATGAATTTTACCACATTTGCATTACAGTTAATGTCTTAGTGTTCAAATTAAATGTCTTATTAATACTTTATTTTATTTGTACTAAGATTACCTCTGTCAAAAGCTTATAATGATCCTTTCATTCCACTTTATAGGACTGATAACAGATTAATTCTAAATGTATTGATGTCATTAGGATTTACATTAATTTATGCAGCAAATTTCTTCCCTGGACATTTTATCATGACATATGTCTTCTAAAAATATAACTTTTAAAGATTCTAGCTATATTTAAAAATGTGAATTGCATTGATAATATATTATTTTTTACTAAAATTTTTATCATGTTTAGTAATCATATATTTTATAATCACATGATGCTTTGTTAAAATAGCTTAAAAGTATCCAATAATCCAATTAATATTAGAATATCATGCTTCTACTTAGAGCATAGTGTTAAAAAAAGAACATCTTCAGTTACTAAGAAGACCTAACACAAACATAAACTTCATTTGAGCTTTGAAGTTTGTTGTCTTATCTAAACACTGGCAAAGAATTTTAAGTTGGATTTTGTCTTCAATGATACCTTTTTGTCTTGGTCTTCAAACACAGTCCACAGATAATTACTAACTTTGTTCTGTTTTGTGTTTCCTTTCTATGTTTCTTTTTCATTTTGATCTGGAACACCCATGAAAGTCAGAGAAATAGTACAATAATATTTACTTTGTATGTATTCAGAATAGTTATTAAAGGAGGAATAAAATACCTACTCCAAACATTCATTTATAATGAATGACAAGATCAAAGCATTCTGATGACTGACCACATGTCCAGGAACATAGTATAATTAAGGCAGACAAATAGAAGAGTCTCCTAAGAACCTTTTGTGATAAAACCATTGGTAAAAGAGAAGCAGAATGCAAGATATCCCTTGACTATATTGACTATAGTATCCTCTCCTTTTTATCTTCATACAGTGTCTAATATTTTCTCTACAAATCTGTTAATATAGCAGATGCTTCTTATGTCTTTTGTTCTGTAGTAACTTTATAGTTCCTTAACATGGAAGCAATAATCTCTGTAAGATAAGGAACCATCCATCACTTTATACTTCCGGATGCACACTGACCACTTGATAATTACTGTCTATATAGCAGGAGAAAATATGAGAACAAAAGACCTCCATATGCAGGAGGAAACCATAACTGGCAATGAGATAAGATCTGTCTTTCAGGGGAACATTCATTCTAATGATGCCATTTAGCTCAGTGAGCTATGAGATTAAGTGAGATAGTACTGATTAAGTCACGTGAAATGTGTAGTATATAATAAATGCTTTTGTTGCTGTTAGGTGCCATCCAGTTGGGTCTGACTTATAATGACCCTATGTAGAATTGAGCAAAACACTTCCTGATCCTCTGTCAGGCACACAGTCTTTTTTATGTTAAGCCCATTGTTGCACACACAGTATCAACTCATCTAGTTGAAGGTTTTCCTTTTTTTCATTGATCTGCCACTCTCCCAAACATGATGTCCTTCTCCAGAGATGGTCCATCCTGACTGCATGTCCAAGATACATAAGACACAATTATTAGCACCACTATTGTTTTTTTTTTTTCAAGCCTTTGTACACATCCCCTACTTTTCTTAGTTAGGGTGACTGCAGGACAGGCAGGCATTACAGAGATGTTGTTGTTGTCAAGTACCGTCGAGTCAGTATCTGACTCATAGCAACCCTCATAGGGTTTTCAATGGCTGGCTGTTTCGGGATTGCCTGGGAGTGGATTGCCAGGTCCTTCTCCCATTTTGTGTGTGTGTGTGTGTGTGTGTGTGTGTGTGTGTGTGTGTGTGTGGTGCTGGGAATTGAACTCAGGACCTCAGAGACTGCAGCACAGCGCTCTACCAACTGAGCTAAATCCCAGCCATTACAGAGATGGAGGTGCTCTAATCAAATCCAGTGGGTCTTTTCCAGAAAAGGGAAATGCACCTTTTCTACCTCAGCCTAGAATTTTTCCAATTGGCTATTCCATTCTCTACTGATTATGAACTTGGCAGCCTCAGAATACATAACTAAACTTAAGAACATGTTTTTTACAGCTAGGCACTGTGGCATGCACCGGTAATCCCAGCAATTTGAGAGGCTGAGGCAAGAGGATCATGAGTTCAAGGACAGGAGCAGCCTGCATAACTTAGCAAGACCCTATCTCAAAGTAAAAATTTAAAAATGGGCGGGCAGGAGGTAAAGCTCAGTGCACTTTCGTACTATGCATTAGGCCCTGGGTTCAATCCCCTAGTACTGAAACAATAAATACGTTTTATATAGAAATTCCTGCTCTATTCACTTCTTTAATAATGTTTCAGTTGATAAATTAGTTTTTAAAAAAATCTGTGAGAGATTTAAATTCTTATCTCAGTCAAAGATAATTAATTTTGGAGGTGTTTATAATCAACTGCGAGTACTTTAAAATGTTCATCAATAATGAAATTATTCTGTTGTCACATGAAACTTTTTTTAAAACTCAGGATTTAATAGCTATTGGCATTAATTAAACCTTCATAGTTCTTTTGGTTGGTTTCTCAAACAAAGGAACAAGCTTTGTGGTTTGTAACTCTGCCAATGGTATGAAAAGAAGAGATGATATAAAGAAAACCCACAGGCAACAATTGTTTCAGCTTTTAGTTCTTTGTTCTTTGCTGGCAACTAGAAGAATAATAGTCCATGATGGAAAGTAGAAGGAGAGACTGTAATAGAAGCTGCACCTACTCCCACCCTTACTCTCTTTGAAAAGAGGAACCCTGTTAGGTCAGTCACTTGCCTGGAGCTATACAACATCCATGGTATTTCTAATTTATCCAGGAAAGGAATCAAAACCAAATGTCTAAATTCAATTTTGAAAGCTGCTTATATTCTAAGTTCCCATTCATGCTTTTGGGACCAGAGTGATTATTGACAGACCTATTGCAGATTCAGAAGAAAGCCCCATTTAAAGAACTTTTGCTTTCAGTAAAATGTTTTGGTACTGATATTTGTTTCCTCAAATATTTCAGATGGATATCTACAGTAATACTGTGGGGATGACATAATTCCTTCTTTTTATAAAGTTAGACTCCATCTTAGACATTTTCCTATTTTCTCCCCCAGGCAATCTCCACTTTATATATTTCAGACACCACGTTCTCCAGAAATACTTTGTCTTTTTCATAGGCTTTTCCTTTGGCTCTACTTCCTTGCCCACTGTCCAGATCTTGTCACACCTCTCCCCATTCAGAAAGCCACACCACTGGAAAGATTTTAACTCTGGAACTGGTTGCCTGGCCTACCTCAGTACTGGCAGCACTGCATTTTCAGCATCGGACAACAGAGTTTGACTCCAATCCCCTGGGAGTTTCTCAAGGAAGGGCAGACCTCAGACCTTACATACTTAGTAGCAGTATCAAATACACAGTTTTTTCAGCAGATTCAACTGTCTCTCTTGTTCTGTTAATTGGCCAGAATGTGCTATTTGTTTGCAACATAATTCCTTATATTTATTTTTAAAGATATTTTATGAGTCAAGTGGACTTAGGCTAAAAAGGCAGATGTTATTCAGTACTGATAAACTAATTTCATTTGTGGCTCCAAGTGGATTTTGTATTTCAATAATATAGTGAGCAAGGTGAAAAATAAAGGAGCTTTGTTGAAAGAGTTGATGCACATGAGTACTCTGTAAGGATGAATATAAACTATGTTGCAGAGTAAAGAAAATAAAAGAAGAATGATAAATGATAGCAGAAGTCTGACAGGAGACTGGAGTAGCAACTGACAGACTGGCTGACTAAAGGGGTTGATTCCAACATGATAGAGGGTTATTTATGGTTTGTGTGTATGGCTCTGAGGAAACTTGATCAAGAATGTGAATTTGGTTTGTGCAGCTGTCCTAGCCTCAGAGTCGCAGAGAAGATTACACCATAAAGGAGGCAGTCATTTCTTTTCTAATCTAAATCTTCTTTAAACCAGAACTTGACACTGTCTACAAATATTTTTTCTTGTCTCTTTCAAAGAATTCACTGGTGTTTTGAATTCTTTATTTTGTTGTGAGATTTGTTAGAAAGAGTCCTTTCATGGGAAACTAATAATAACTTTCCATTGTATTTTATATTTAAAAAACAGAATTATTTCACTTAGACTGCAAATATATTTGCATATAAACATTCCTCAGACTCTTTTGACTACCACTTAATCTGGAAACCTCTTGAGATATTGATTATCATTGCTTTATAAGGAGAGGAATAACAGAATTCAAAGAAATGACTTTGAAGGTCTAAATTCAAGGCAAGAATATAAGAATATAAGAATATAAGAATATAAAAGAGATAAAGAAGTTTAAAGTAATAGTATAAAGCTGATAGAATAACAAAACATGAGTGATAAAAATATGAAATAAAATTGCAACAATCATGGGGTAATATTAAATATATCAGGAAGTATAGCTAATAGATGCTCTAAAATATTCAATATATTTTTAAAACTAAAAAACTGCCTTGCTTCAGAACAATGAAGAACATATATGATGGTTAAACAAAAAGTCAAAAGCAATCTGTACTTTAAATAGAGTGAAACTATACAGCAATAATCACATCAAGATACATATCAATTAATTCAAGGTCTAAAAATAGAAGTCCCATTTTCTTTAATCAGCATAAAAGACTTATGAGTTGACAGAATACATGAACTATTCCTAGGAGAGCCAGGCAGATAAAAGCAGGGAATGTAGCCAGACAAAGTAGCACATTTCTGTAACATCAACGACTTGGGAGGTGAAGACAGGATTGGAAGTTCAAGGGCAGAGGCAGCCTGGGTACCTTAGCTAGACACGGTCAAAAACTAAAGAAAAGAAGAAAGGAAGAAATGAGGAAAGAAAAGAAAGAAAGAAGAAAGTAAGGAAGGGAAGGAAGGAAGGAAGGGTGAGATGGAGGGAGAAAAGGAAAGAAAAGAAAGAAAAAATAGAAAAAAAGGGCTAAGGGTACAGACCAGAGGTGGTAGAACATTTGTAATATATGTGCATGCCCCTGGATTTAGACCCAAGTCCTGGAAAAAAAAGTGGGAAATGTTTTCTTCCAATACTTGAAACACAAAGATGAAATGTTGTTGTTTGGTGCCTTTGAGTCAAGTCCCACTCATAGCGATCCTATGTACAATGGAACAAAACACTCCTTGACATGATCCCATTCAAATGGTCTTTTTTAATGTTTAAACCCATTGTTATAACCACTGTGTCAATCCCAATCCATCTAGTTGAGGGGCTTCTGTTTTGTTGTTTACCTGCCACTCTCCCAATCATGATGTCCTTCTCCATGGATTGGTCCCTCCTGACAATATGTCCAAAATACTTAAGATCCAGTATAGCCATCCTTTGCTTCCAAGGAGCACTGTGCTTGTACTTCTTCTAGTATGGATCTGTTGGTTCATTTGGTAGTTCATGGTATGTTCAATATTCATCTCAAGCACCACAATTCAAAAGCAATAATTATTCTCCTGTGTCCCTTATTCAATGTCTAGCTTTCAGAAGTGTGTGTTGAACCTGAAAATACCATGGCATGAGTCAGACTCATCTTCATCTTCAAGGTAACATCTTTAGTTTTCAACACTTTAAAGAGCTCTTTTACAACAGCTTTTCCCAATGAAATGTGTATTTTGATTTCTTGACTTTTTATTCTGTTGGTGTTGATTGTAGAATCAAGTAAAGCAAAACCTTGGAAAATTTCAGTCTTTTCTCAGTTTATCATAAAGTTGCGTACTGACCCAGTTATGAGAAGTTTTGTTTTTTTGATATTGAGGCACGATCCATACTGAAGGCTGTGTTCTTTGATCTTCATCAGTAAATGTTTTCAGTATTCTCAGTTCCAGCAGGCAAAGTTGTATTGTCTGCATAATGCATGTTGTTAATGAATCTTCCTCCAATCATGATGCCACGTTCTTCTTTATAAAGTCCAGCTTCTCAGATAATTTGTTCAGCATAGAGATTAAAAAGGTATGGTGACAGAATATGACCCCAACACATACCTTTCTCAATTTAAAACCATTCAATCTTTCCTTGTTCTATTTGAATGACTACTTCCTGGTCCATCCATAGATTTCTCATGAGTACAATTAAGTGCTCTGGTATTCCCGTTATTCACAATGTCATCTATAATTCATTGTGATCCACACAGTAAAACACCTTTTCATAGTCAATAAAATGTAGATAGACATTCTTCTAGTATTCTCTATTTTCAGCAAATATCCATCTGACGTCAGCAGGTATAACCCTGGTTCCACACCCTCTTCTGTGTCCAGCTTGATTTTCAGACAGTTCCCTGTCCATATACTGCTACAGTCATTTTTGAATCTTTAGGAAAATTTTACTTGAGTGTGATATTAATGATACCATTAATAATTTCTGCATTCAGTGTGATCCCCTTTCTTGGGAATAGGCACAAATATGGATCTCTTCCAGTTAGCTGGCCAGGAAGCTGTTTTCCAAATCTCTTGGCATAAACAAGTTAGAATTTCTAGTGCTTCATCTGTTTGTGGAAACATCTCAGTTGGTATTCCATCAATCCCTGGAGCCTTGTGTTTTGCCAAAGCTTCCACTTCTTCCTTCAGTACTATTGGTTTCTGATCATATGCAACCTCTTGAAGTGGTTGATCACCCACCAACTCGTTTTGGTATAATGACTCTATATTCACCTTCCATCAGTTTTTGATGTTTTCCATGTTTTATATTTTCCCTGTAGAAATCTTCACTATTGCCACTGGAGGCGTGAATTTTTTTCCTCAGTTCTTTAAGCTAGGGAAAAGAGAAAATGTTCCTCCCTTTTGGGTTTCTATCTCCAGCTCTTTGCACATGTCATTAAACCATTTGATTTTGTCTTCTTGAGTTGCCCTTTGGAATATTCTATTTAGTTCTTTAATTTCTTCATGTCTTACATAGGCTTTAGCTGCTCAATGTACAGGGCAAGCTTCACAATCTCTCGACATGTAACTTAGTCTTTTTTTCCCCTGTCTTTTTAATAACCTTTTACTTCCATCATGTATAATATCTTTGAGGTCATGCCACAATTCTTCTGGTCTTCCTTTATCAATGTCTAGTGCATCAAATCTGTCAGTGAGGTGGTCTCTGAACTCAGATGGGATATACTCAAGTTCATACCTTTGCTCTTGTATACTTGTTCTAAATTTCTTCAGTTTTGGTTTGAACCTGCATATGGGTAGTTGCTGTTCTGATCCACAGTCGGCACCTAGTCTTGTTCTGACTTCTGATATTGGTCAAGCTGCTCCATCTTATCTTTCCACAAATGTAGTCAGTCTGGTTCCTGTATGTTCCACCTGGTGAATTCCATGTGTATAGTCACCATTCATGTCATGAAAAAATATATTTGCAGTATAAAGATCTTTGGTCTCATGGAATGCTATCATGAGATCTCAAGCATTGTTTCTGTCACCAAAACCATATTTCCCAAGTGCTGAGGCTTCTTTGTTTCCAACTTTTGCCTTCCATTCGCCAATAATTATCATACATCCTGATTGCAACAATTTTAGAGGGCAGAAGCTAGTAAATCTTCCCTTTCTTCATTTGTGGCCTCTGTGGTGAGTGCATAAATTTAAATAGTAGCCATATTAACTGGCTTCCCTCATAGGTGTATGGTTATTATTCTATCATTGACAGCATTGTACTTCAGGACAGATCTTGATTTGTCTTTTTTGACAATGAATGCAACTCCATTTGGTTAAGCTGTCTTTCCCAGCTTGTAGACCATATGATTACTTCATTCAGAAGGGCCAATACCAGTCCATTTTAGCTCACTGATTCACAGGATGTCAATATTTATGCACTCCATTTTACCCTTGACAATTTCTAATTTTGTTAGATTCATACTACATACATTTCACATTCAAATATTAATGTTTACAGCTGTTCCTTCTCATTTTGAGTCATGCCTCATCATCAAATAGAGGTCCCTGTGGCTTTATTCCATTCCTGTCATTAATGTTGACTCTACTTTGAAGAAGCAACTCTTCCACACTAGTCTTCTGAGTGCATTCTAACCTGGGGGTGGGGCTCATTTTCTAGCACTGTATCTTACATGTTTCTCTGCTATTTATAAGGTTTTCAATGGCTAATGGTTTTAGGGGCTGGGATTTACCTCAGTTGGTAGAGCGCTGCACTGCAGTCACTGAGGACCTGAGTTCAATTCCCAGCACTGCAAAAAATAGGAGAAGGACCTCGCAATCCACTCCCAAGGCAATCTCAAAACAATCAGCCATTGAAAACCCTACGAGGGTCACTATAAGTCGGATACCGACTCAATGGCACTCAACAACAACAACAATTGTTTTAGGAGTGGGTTGTTGTTGTTGTTAGGTGCCCTTGAGTTGGTATCCGACTCATAGCGACCCTAATAGGGTTTTCAATGGCAGATTGTTTCGGGATTGCCTTGGGAGTGGATTGTCAGGTCCTTCTCCCATTTTGTGGTGCTGGGAATTCAACTTGGGACCTCAGAGACTGCAGTGCAGCACTCTACCAACTGAGCTAAATCCCAGCCCATAGGAGTGGGTTAACCATGTCCTTTTTGCTAGTCTGTCTTAGACTGGAAGCTCAGCTGAAAATTGTCCAGCATGGGTGACCCTGCTGGTGTTTATAATATTGGTGGCATAGCTTTCAGCATCACAGCAACACATAAGCTTCCACAGTCTGGCAAACTGACCAACACATGAGAGGGGAAATATACATTAATTCAAATTCTTAACATTTTCTTACTTTCTTTCTTTCTTTCTTTCTTTCTTTCTTTTTCTTTCTTTCTTTCCATCTGTAACCATGTTATGTCATATGTGAACTTATTAAATTTGTTGTTGTTGTTAGGTGCTGTAGAGTTGGGTCCACCTCGTAGCCACCCTAAGTACAATGGAACGTTACACTCCCCAATGCTGTGCCATGTCCTTAGATCATATTAATTATGAATCCATAATAATTAAGTGTATATCCATGCCTTTTTCATGCTTTGATTTCACTATACTTTTTCCTGTTTTTCATACAAAATTTTTTTTTAAGGTACAAAATGTATGAACATCCAACTTTATTCTCTTCATTATCTTAACCATATTTCTGAGATTGCAGCCTCTGGTTTTGTGGTGATAGGTCTCCTTCTGGTCCATCTTTTCTATATTTATTTGTGAATATACACACAAACACAAATACACACAGTATATTTTTTAATTAAGATTTTTGACATAGATACTATTCTACAACTTATTTTTCTTAATGTAATTTTACATCTTCAAAATATTTGTAAGGCAGTATATATAAATCACCTTGTTTTAGGTAGTTGGATAGTATTAGATACTATGCACATGTGATAATTTATTCATATCTGTACTTCTTGATTTTAATCTTGATCAAATTTTCTCTATTGCAAAGAATTTCAGCCTTCTACATACATCTTTGAGCATATCTATGCCATATAGTTCTATAAGATACATTCTTAAAAGAAAAATATTTGGGAATGAGTATATGCACACTTTCTATTTTTATAAGTTTAATAAGTAGAAAATTCTTCATAAGGGCTTTACTAATTTACATTAGAATGTTAATGTCTACTAGCTAAGAAATCTTGCAAGATATTATTTTAAGGAGATTTAAACACTGTATGGTTTAATCCAATCTGTATATAGTATCAGAATATATTAGCTGGGTGTGGTGGCACATGCCTGTAATCCCAGTGACTCCACAGGGAGAGGCAGGGGGATTAAAAGTTCAAGACCAGAGTCAGTCTGTGAAATTTAGCAAGACTCTGTCTCAAAAAGTAAAAAAATGGGCTCAGGTGTAGCTCAGTGGTATAGCACTTCCAAAGTATGCAAGTGCAAGGTGCTGTATTCAAACCCCAGTACAAAAAAAAAAAAAAAAAAAAAAAAAAAAAAAAAAGAAAAGAAAAGAAAAAGAAAAAAGAAAAGAAAAGAAAAGAAAGAAAAGAAAGAAAGACTATATTGTCTATTTTCAAATTAGATATTGAATTTTTTCATATCGTAACCCATCATTTCTCATCAGGAAAAGTCAGATACTACCAGAAAGATTCAGCTCAAATAATTGGTGCTACAAGCACACAGTATTTAAATTATAGCATTATTATGTTTTAAGAGTATTTTTCAGAATATTTTTATCCCAGGGAAAAAAATAGGAAAGTTTGGTTTTTGAATTTGTAGTCTAAGTCAAACAAACCTCAATCCAAATTAAATTAAGCTGGGTCTTTACATGACTGATGTTATAAAAACAAGCCAAATATACCACTGGGACTATAAATATTATTGCAGAGAGAGACATATCTTTTCATTTGATCACAAATATTCAGGTATAAATTTTTACTTTTTTTCTAAGTGAAATCATTTGTAGCATCTCTGAGTGATCATTCCAAATCCAAAACGGATTATAGATGAAAATGGTAAAATGTACAGAGTTTGTGACCAACTATAGATAAATGAGATAAGAGAGAAATATATTTCAATGCTAATTCCAAATTTCTTTCCTTTGTAACTGGGAAAAGAGGGGTCCTATTGCTTGAGACACAGTAAAAAATGAGGAAGAACATATTTGATTGAGACGTTAGCCTGTTTGAGAAGAAAATGCATCATATAAATAAACAGCAGTGCAAGTATCTGGAAACATGCCTGGTAGATCTGGGCTAGACTTGCAGAACCCAAAAACAACTGTTGAGATATGAATATTAGACCCTTGTTTCATGTTTGCATGAAATCACCTAGGAGAAAAATACAGAATAAACACTAAATGAAACATAGAAAGGAGATATGTTTGGAAGGTCAATAAAAATGATATTTAAAAAATTTTAATAGCATTTTATTTAACTTACTATTTCCACAATATTATCTTCTCAACAGGTAATCAATATAAAAACTTTAGATTTATTTCAGATTCATTTTCTTATTAATAATTTAAGTTAGTGGTTTTTTTATGCTTTGTTTACAACTTTGTTCCTAATATCTGAAATTATGTATGATACCAGTTAGAAACTCAATAAGTATTTGCTCAGTAGATATATAGACTATGTTTATTTACTTTGTTCCTTCTCTTTGGAAGTTGACCCATTCAGAAGTTATGATAAATGCACTATAGTAAAATCAACAGTTGTAACACTGAAGCATACTCACTATGTGGTCAGTTTCCTAATCTGCCCAGTGAGGATAAACTAACACTTCAAAAAGTATGATTAAATGACATAGTCTTTTTAAAGGACTCAGCCCAGTGAATGACGCATGAAAACATATATAAATATCAGCTCTTGCTGTCATCATCAATGTTAAACCATAGACTGAAAATTCAGTTTGTGAATATCTTCCTTCAGTCTACCAGTAATTTACTTAAATACTGAGAAAATTAATTGAGGATTTGAGTTGACCTTCCCTTCAAGTAGATCACTATTGGCCAAACTAACATATTTACATTAGGATAAATTTTTTAACAATAATTCAAATCAAATTTTTAAACCATGTTTAAAAATAAAAATCCAAATATAATATTACTTATGTTCTTGATATTTCTTTATTCTTTTCATATAAGAATGATATTTAATATCCCAAGCTATTTCAGAACTGATATTTAAGTGCTATATGATGTTAAAAACATTTGGTCACATCTGGCCTTCATAATTTTGTATGTTGTTTACTTGAAAAAAAAACAAAGTGCAAAACCACTTTATGAAAAGATTTATACATTTTTTACCAAGTCATATACTAATTTAGAAAGCACACTTACAACTAAGTTTGATGTTGGTTTAGAAACATATTAAAGCTTTGAGCTTTTAATTGACATAAATTTTTTAATTCAAAATAAATTTTTTTTGGTGTAGGACATACAGTAGTGATAGAAATTAATTTCCTTTGCTCATAATTAAAGGAAAACTATCCCCAGTAATTTTAAAATGCAAACAAACAAACAAACCCCTCCAATCACCAATCTTCCTGGTTAACACTCTCCAAAAAGATCTCTAGCTTTATAATAAAAAGCCATCTCTTTTTAGTGATCCATTAATACCCACATGATCTGTTCAGATCTTGCAAATCCAATCTCTGCTCCCACCAGATTCTCTCAACTTGCTAGCTCTTTGTTAGTCCTGTTTCCTTCTCTGATCAAACCCATCCTGTGCTAGGCTCAGAACCTTGACGCTTGGTGTTCTTCCTGAGATGCCCATCTTCAGATTCTATCATGAGTGGTTCCACTCGGGTCTTGTGTTTCCCTCAGAGAATTCTATTGAACATTTAACCAAAACAACACCACAAACACATACTTTCAGGCACTCCCTGTCCTCTCTCTTCCTTTTTTTCCATTATAAATTCTATAAGAGAGGAACTTCATTTTCTTTGTCTTTATTTACCTGGTTATATACCAGGAATGGGCTGGGATTTAGCTCAGTTGGTAGACTGCTGGTCTGCAGTCTCTGAGATCCAGAGTTTGATTCCCAGGACCACAAAAATGGAAGAAGGACATGGCAATCCACTCCAGAGGCAATCTCGAAACAGCCATTGAAAACCCTATGAAGGTTGCTATGAGTCGGATACAACTCAAGGGCACTTAAAAGCAATAACAATACCAGGAATATAATTTGTTTGATTTGCTGTTGTAATTTTAGTGTCTAGTACAGGTATTTTGATGAATGTTTATTAAGACAACTATTGCCCATAGTAGAGCAAATAAATATATGTCAAATAAGAACTATCTATTTTTCATGGAAAACAAAATAGGTATACATAGTAGTGATGGCAAGAAGACTTGTTTCTTGTATTGGGTATTATTCTGCTTGCTCCTCACAATTCATCTCCAGTCCCTTCTCTCTGTTCAGTGCCCCAAGGAAACTGATCTATTTGGATAACTTCCACAGCTTGGACTCTGCTTGAGTTTGGATAAGGCTAAGCACTTCAATATGATTATAGGACAAAAGAAGAGATACCTCAGGAATTTTTTTCCCAAGATTCCCTTCCATCCAGATTGATCCACATTGGCTGTGTTCCTCCAACCCTCTACAGAAAAGTTTGGTTTGTTCTGATAGGCATCTCTATAAGATTCCTTTTTTAGGGGTATGGATGGTAAGGACTCCTCTCTGTGAATAGTCCTAGGGTAGTATTCTCAAAGGTTTATATAAACTTTTGGAAATAGCTCCTTTATTAAATCCTCCCCAAAGTGTCAATAAGATATTGCCATTTCTTCATTGCTGAGATATTTCATAAAAATGATATTCATTCAAAAGCAATAAATTGATTTCACCATTTGAGGAGGCCTTTTGTAACAGAGATTGTTGTTTGTTGTTGGGTGCCATCAAGTAAAGAGATAGGAATAACTAACTTAAAACAACTTTATATGGCTCTAAAATTTCTTTGAAATATGTTCTTCTCTCTCTCTAACCTAAAAATGAATATGAATATAAATATGTGACTATATAAAAGGTAGTGCCTACATGAAATGTTTGACTCCATAATGTATTTGTGTTCACTGAAATATATTGTTGTTGTTGTTAGGTACCATCAAGTCAGTATCTGACTCATAGAACCCTACGTACAACAGGTGAAACACTTTGTCAGTGCTTCTCTGCTATTCATAGGGTTTTCAATGGCAGATTGATTTTTGGGAGTGGGTTGCCGGGTCCATCTCCCAAGCCTACAGCACCTGGTGTTCCCAGGTGGTCTCCCATCCAAGTACTAACCAGGCCCAACCCTGCTTAGCTTCTAAGATCTGGCAGGCCTCCCATCCAAGTACCAACCAGGCCCGACCCTGCTTAGCTTCCAAGATCTGGTGGGATCGGATGCCATAGGGCTACAGGTACAGGAATTTGTTGTTGTTAGGTGCCATCAAGTCAGTGTCTAGCTCATAGTGACCCTACATACAACAGGTGAAACAGTATTGTTAGTGCTTCTCTGCTTTTCATAGAGTTTTCAATGGCTACTTGTTTTTTGGGAATGGGTTGCCAGGTTCTTCTCTCATGCCTCCCTGGCATTCCTAGGTGGTCTTCCATCCAAGTACTAACCAGGCAAGACCCTGCTTACGTTCCAAGATCTGACAGGATCAGAGCCCTCAGTGGTATAGCTTCAGGCCACTGAAATATAAATGCATATAAATAGAAAACAAATAAATTTGATACTTTGACAGTAAGTACAAAAATTAAGCCATCTTTCTCTATTCCACTAGATGCAACATTGCATACCATTGAATTACCTGTGGTTGATTTGAAACACAATTTCAGAATTCAGAAGCACCAACCAACAGAAATATGCAAGTTTGTCTCTGGGATTTCA
This sequence comes from Pedetes capensis, assembly GCA_007922755.1. NCBI lineage: Eukaryota > Metazoa > Chordata > Mammalia > Rodentia > Pedetidae > Pedetes > Pedetes capensis. Next base: position 23,949 of record VMDO01018153.1, read on the forward strand.
CACCCTTTGCTGTCTTTCTCTTATATCAAAGCCTCAGGAAACTCTCAGCATAAAGATTAGCACTTCTGATTTTAAAAAGTTCATGTTAATAAACAACAGAATCTAGATGATTATATTATACTATGAAACCAATTTAAATCATATCTGTAAAGCTAGTCTTCTGAAAATAGTACATACACTTTCTTGTGAAGAGTCATCTGCTCAAAAGAATTTCAGTTACATGAAGGATAGAAAAATAAGGTAACCATTGGATGAGAAGCTTGTCAAACTTTGCCTAGTGGAATGTGGAAAATTAATGGTTTTCAAATTTGACTCCTTGTCAGAATTATTCAATAGACCATTAAAATTTTAGATTGTCAGATCTTGGCCCAGAACTATTGAATTAAAATGCCTGATATTCTTTATTTCAACCAACCCCCAAGTCATTGTGATGATCAGTTGCTTTGAATAACACTTTGTGAAATTTTCCTAAGCTCTGTTTAGTTCTATTTCCCTCTATGTGGGCACTATTTTATTAATTCCACTTATCCATTTTCAGATTTGTCACTTAATCTGTTTTACTGGATGATTTCAGTTTCTTTAATACCATTGCTTTCTGTGGGGAGGAACTGTTTCTATTTTGATCTTGAGTGTTATAGTAAGAATTAGGAAATACAGTTGACTCAAGATTATATACATTTAAAGAAAGAAATATAAATTTCTCAAAAAATCTTTTTATCCTTCAGCATTAGCCAATATTAATGTCCTAGGAAGATTTGCATAGGCTGGGATTTAGCTCAGTTGGTAGACCACTGCGCTGGAGTCTCTGAGGTCCCAAGTTCAATTCCCAGCACTGCAAAAATGGGAGAAGGGCCTGGCAATCCACTCCCAAGGCAATCCCAAAACAGTCAGCCATTGAAAACCCTATGAGGGTGGCTATGAGTCAGGTACCGACTCGATGGCACACAACAACAACAAGAAGTAAGATTTGCATTCACTGGTCATCACATTCTTAATTTAATAAGAACTGAGATATTTTAAAAGAAAGTAGAAAAATAATGCTAAAATAAATTGAAATATTGTTGTTATTGTTAGGTGCCGTTGAGTCGGTATCCGACTCATAGCGACCCTCTGTACAACAGGGGAAACACTATTGTCAGTGCTTCTCTGCTGTTCATAGGGTTTTCAATGGCAGATTGAATTTTGGGAGGGGGTTGCCAGGTCCTTCTCCCAAACCTACAGCTTCTGGTATTCCCAGGCGGTCTCCCTTCCAGGTACTAACCAGGCCTGACCCTGCTTAGCTTCCGAGATCTGACGGGATCGGATGCCACAGGGCTACTGCTGCAGGCAAAATTGAATTGTAGGTGAACCTTAATTTGTAAGATAGATGTGTTTCTGAGAGATTGGCTATGTAGGTAATATCTATTAACTAAATTGCATTTTCTCATTGATGTGGGCTTAATATTAGAGGGGCATGACTTAGAATGAGATATAAAGTAGATGTGGCCTTGAGGCTATAAAAGCAAATATAAATTTAATGTAAAGTTACTTTAAAACTTATACGTCTGTGTATAAATTACAGGCATTGATAAAACAATAATATTGTCTGTATCCATAGCACATTGTCATCTGATCCCACCTGAATTTGGAAGCTAAGTAGGGTTGACCTGGTTAGTTCTCGGATGGGAGATCACCTGGGAATACCAGATGCTGCAGTCTAAGGAGAAGGATTTGGCAACCCGTTCCTGAAACAATCCGTCGTTGAAAACCCTATGAACAGCCCAGAAGTACTGATAATAGTGCTGAGCATGGCACAGTGTTTTGTTCTTTTGTACACAGTGTTACTAGGTGTCAGACTCAAGTCAAAGGGACTTAACAACAACAATAACATTGGTGTATAAATTATAGGTATTGATAGATAATAAAACATAAATATGTCAAAAAATAGTGCATTCTAATTCCAGTGCTTTTAGGATTTGGCCATATTTGAAGGAAATTGTTGCTTCGTTCCTATTGGCACAAAGTGTAGTATCTCTATATCTCTATTAAGTGTTGCCTTCCCCCTGCAAAATCTTGAGGTTACAACAAACTCTGCTACTGATGCCTCAATAATTTTCTTATCTATGAATATATAGTACTATTGAGATTTAGAAAATATGGTTAGAAATGATAAAAGTTAGAGTTTTTATGTACTTCCAGTAACCTAGAATATTTTGGTATATCAGTTGTCCAGATGTGGTATTTTGATAAACATTAATTTCTCCATTTTAAATTTCCTTTTAGTGAAGTCTGTCCACATACTCCCAGGACAACTAAAGCTGTGTGGAATCTCATTCTCTTCATTTTTAAGCCTTAATCTTAAAGGGTGTAAACACTTGGTCCGACAGAATGTAAACTTTTAACACACTAAAGTATTTTTAATGGCTGCTAAATTGGCCCTGTCTCTTATTTTACATTCCCCACACACCACCTAATGGGTTAAGGTTTCATTTGACATTCCTCTCTTCCAAGGAACTTAGCTAATTTGTCTACTGGAAGATACTGGTAAAAGTCTTATTAAGCTCACAACAGCAGACAGTGGAATTCAGTCCTACCCCAGCTAGAGCTGTGCTTGAATAGAGATCTGACTGCAGTACTCACAAGGTGAACTGCATAATGCTATTGATTCCAAATGGGGCCAGCCCTGTGATAAAGAGCACAGCAGTTTTCACACACAATTCCTAAGATGTGAAATCCCTGAAAACAGGACATTAGGTTAGAAGTCCTTACCATTATTCTCTTGCATTTCTATTTAAACTGTGGAACTGTCTCTTGCATTAAAATGTAAGGTGCTTTTTCCGAAAAGAACTGGCTTTGTTAAGGGAGTGAACAATCAGGGGCAGCTGGTGACTGGGGTTGGTCAAAAGACCACCTAAGTTTTGCTCTATTATCAGAGCCAAGCTAAGGAGTTGCTGGTTGATGGTAGTCATTCAAGAGAGAGAAAGAGAAAGACAAAGACACAGAAAGCAAAGAAGAAAAAGGAGGGGGAGGGGGGGAGAGAGAGAGAGAGAGAGAGAGAGAGAGAGGGGGAGGGAGAGAGAGAGAGCATATATGAATAAGCAGAGCCTTATTCAACATCTGTAT
>VMDO01018153.1:27150-42974 GCA_007922755.1 Pedetes capensis
TGTGTGTGTGTGTGTGTGTATTTCTATTATTTCTATTATTTAAATATTTTAGACCATCATCAGAATTATCTAATGAATTTTAAGGAACTTATCTTTAAAAATAGGTATTTTCTTTCTCAATAGCATTGTTTCTACATATTAAAAGTCCAACTTTTAAAAAGTCTCTTTAAAAAAGAAAAAAGAAAAAAGGAAACATCATTCCTAGCCAATGTTTCAGGAGAAATCTTGTCGTTTCCCTCCAGGGCAGCTCATCATAAAAGCTCTAAGGAAATAGTGTTTAAAATCAATTAACCAGGAAGGCCAAAATCAATTTAACAAGAGTTAGCTAATGTTTTACTAAAGTGAACTCTCTTTTCTTTAAACATGATTAATATTATTTAGGAATTGTTATTAGTGGTGTCACTTCTAAAAAGTGTGGCCAATTTGTAATGAAAAGGCCTTTGTGTACGTATGGGATTTATGGTAGGCACGGAAATTTAACATGGTATTGTGATTACATCTTTTCCTTGTCTTTGATATTTTAAGAGAATACCCCATTTTTACTCCATCTCCTTTCAGTGTCTACTAAAAGGTCACTGAAGGATCAAGAAGTATTTAACCTATAACCACCCATGATTAAATTAGTTCTATGCAAATTTTATTTCACGATGACATTTAACAATGCTTGTATTGGAGTTCAATCATAAAAATCAGTGCATTTTAGAGTTAGATGGGGCTAAACAATATAGGCCCATAATTTTCAAACTACTTTTACAACTTTTTAAAAATAAGAATCCCAACATAAATGTTTAAATGCATCCTCTGTGATTGAAAGGAAGTGCTATCTAAACTAGTTTTGCAGGATTACTCCACCTCCATCACTCCCTGCCCCACACCAAGGCCCATAGTTCCGAAACTGAATAACTCCCTGGGGTTTAGCTCAGTTGGTAGAGTGCTGCTCTGAATTTATCTGAGGACTCAGGTTCAAAACCCAGCACTGAAAAAAATGGAAGAAAGATGTGGCAGTCCACTCTTGAAGCAATAACAAAACAATTAAGCATGAAAATCAATGAGGGTCTCTGTGAGTGGGACTCAACTCCTAACAACATCTAACAACAATCACCTAACATAATAGAAAATTGACACCTAATGTGTTTCAATGAGTTGTCTATGTTAGCACAACATATCCACACACTAGAAATATACTTGATCCATATGACATCACTTTTCTTCCCATTAATTTTCCATATACATATATGTTGTTTTGATTACAGAATTTAAGAGTTTTGTGCTTGTATTTGCTTTGTTAAGGTTATAGTACTAATGTGAATTGAATCCATGCATGAATCTGTCAACCTTCTTTAAAAAATATAAATGTGCCAAATGCAGTGGTACATTCCTATAATCATAGTGACTTGGGAGGCTGAGGAAGGAGGATTACAAGTTCAAGGCCAGAGGCAGTCTATGTGACTTAGTGGGATCTTGTCTCAAATTAAAAAAATTTTTTTAAAAGTTAAAAATAGATTGGAGGACAAAACTCAGTAGTAAAACACTTGCAAAATATGTGTGAGGCCCTGAGCTCCACCCCCAAGTACCACACAAATAATAATAATGGTAATAATGAATAACATATATTTAGGGCTGGGATTTAGCTCAGCTGGTAGAGCGCTGCCCTACAGTCTCTGAGGTCCCGAGTTGAATTCCCAGCACTGCAAAAATGGGAGAAGGACCTGGCAATCCACTCCCAAGGCAATCCCAAAACAGTGAGCCATTGAAAACCCTATGAGGGTCACTATGAGTCGGAAACCGACTTGACAGCACCGAACAACAACAACAAGTGTGAATAGCAAATTTCCAACTATTTTCCCATACATAAGAAACTCTCAGCCACCAAAACCTGTATCATACATAAGTGTAATTCCTGACAATAATGTTAAAACAATAGTTACCAGTCCATTTATATAAATAAATAAGATTGAATCAAACAAATCATCAATACATGAACTTTTTATTCTATAAAAGAAACTTCATGTGATTTAAATTAATGCAACTTCTAATCCTTTCATTAGTTCTTCAATGCAAGCATTATTCTTATGGTACACAGGAGAAGGACATGGCAGCCCACTCCCAAAACAACTCCAAAAAATAATCAGCTATTGAAAACCCCGTGAGGGTTGCTACGAGTTGAAAATGACTGGGCAGCCCCTAATAACATTTGAGAGGAGCCTGGGTTTCACAGAGGAGGACTTTACCCAACAACACAATGCCAGGAGTCTGATGGTGGGAATTTAGCCCTATACATCTCTACATCTCATTCATTTTCTTTGATACCATGCTGACATAAGCATTTAAACCATTTGAAACTTAATTTCATATGCACATGAAAATGGGAAATATACATATCAGAATATATTTCTTTCTGAAGTAAACTTTGCATATTATAATATCAAAATTGTGATCAAGTATCAGCTATGTGGATTGTGGGTGAATTTTCTGCTACTTCCGAAGTCCTCAAAAACATCAGCTGTCAATCTTAATTTACTATGGCTCATTTTCACAATAAACTAATATACTAATCTTTCTACACATTCTTATCAAACCAGGAGTTCTTTATTTCACCTAGAATTTTAAACTAAAATAAAATCATGTTAAGAAAAAAAAAAAAAAAAACAGAAGGAGGCTGTTAGAATCTAGGTTTCTTGCCTTGGAATTTGTATCTAATTTCAGAACCTGTTAGGTGGAAAAATAATCAGCCTTTGTGTCTGTGAGCTTTCATCTTCCAGAGTCAAAGGAAATGAGTTAAAAACAAAACAACCACAACAAAAAAACCTTTCACTGTAAAAAGAAGATAAAACAAATAGATAGAAGAAATAACACTGATTTATGAAGAGATTATTTGACCCCATCAGAGATAACATCAAGTGGCTATCAGTACCCAAGAAATTAAAGTATATCTGAAAGAAATTAGGCCTGGTTTCCTTCCACAATCATCCTAGAGCAATAGTTCAGGGAAAGTACAGAAAAGTTGCTTAAGATGAAAAAACTGAGAAAATCTTAATATTTTATCCTATCTTTAGAAAAACATCCTAAGCCTCTCATATATATCATTTACTATAAGAAGGCAAAGTTAAAAATCAGATACATAAGGTAGGAACACAAACCAATGAAGATTTTCATTCCTTGGGAGTGCACTATTCCTTGAATAGTTTAAATACATGCTATACTTCCCATTGCCTGCAGCTGTACCACTGTGGCATCCAATCCCATTAGATCTCAGAAGCTAAGCAAGGTTGGGCCTGGTTAGTACTTGGATGGGAGACCGCTTGAGAACACCAGATGCTGTAGGATTGGCAGAAGGACCAAGTGGCCCACTCCCAAAAAGCAATCAGCCACTGAAAACCCTGTGAATAGCAGAGAAGTACTGTCAATATTGTTTCACCTGTTGTACGTAGGGTGGCTATGAGTCTGACACGAAATTGAGGGTACCTAACAACAATACCTCACATAGTTTTTAAGATACTTTTCTCGTTTTTGTTTTGAGCTACACCATAATTATTCGTCCAAAATTCTATTGGTGTAAGGCTAGATCTTCCAATATTTTGCTTTTTTAAAATTTGTAGAATATTTAAAGTCTAGCCCTTATCCTGCAATATTTTCTTTATATAAAATAGCATGATGAACATGATGCATATGTAAAGGAAAGGAAATTTAACCAGCTTGCATCAGATCAGAAATGATATTTTAAATATATTCCATTACTAACATATATAAACCCAATGTAGGTGTATTTAAAAATGCAAATATACAGGGTGTAAGGGAGATCTGTCTGCACCTCCTGATACTTTACAATTATATTGTCAGATTTGATTCTAGAGCTCTAGATTACCAAGAGAAAGGAGCTCCATCTCTTTTTGACCTAGCTTTATCCCATCTCAAGTTGAAGTGTCTCCATAAGGAAATCCTTCCAAAGTAGAGCATCTTTCTCTCTCTCTCTCTTTCTCTCTCCAGAATCTAGCGTAGCACAGAAATTGTCCTCTATATAGCAGTCCCTACGTTTTTTGGCAGAGTGGGGTTTAGCTCGGTTGGTAGAGTGCTCCTCCACACTTTCTGAGGACCCAGGTTCCATCTCCATCACCACAAACATGGGAGAAGGACATGGCAATTCACTCCCAAAACAATCAGGCATTTAAAACCCTATAAGGGTTGCTATGAGTAGGACAGGACTTGAGAGTATCTAACAATAACAACAAATTTTTGGCTTTGGACTGGGTTTTAGGTCAGTTGGTAGAGTACTGCTCTGCACCCTCTGAAGACATCAGTTTTGATCTCCAGGACCATAAAAATGGAAGAACTACCTGGCAGCCCACTCCAAAAGCAATCAGCCATTAAAAACTTTAGGAATAGCAGAGAAGCACTGACATAGTGCCGGATGTAGCACACAAACAAGAGACCAAATTCTATGTCAAAAGAGACTCTGACACGTGCCCTTGAAGTTCCAGCAGCTAAAGTAAATGAAAGACATGAGGATGTTAAAGAACTAAACAGAAATTTCAAAAGGCAGCCCAAGAAGACAAAATCAAATATTATAATGACATTTGCAAATAGTTGGAGATAGAAAATCAAAAATGAAGAACATGCTCTGTTTTGCTCAAACTTAAAGCATTGAAGAAAAAATTCAAGCCTCAATTGGCAATAGTGAAGGATTCTACAAGGAAAATATTAAATGGTGTAAGAAACATCAAAAGAAGGTAGAAGGAATACACAGAGTCATTATACCAAAAACAATTGGTGGATGATCAAACATTTCAAGAAGTTGCATATGGTCAGGAATCAATGGTATTCAAGGGAGAAGTACAGGCTGCCTTGAAGGAACTGGCAAAATACAACACTCCAGAAATTGATGGAATACCAATAAAGAAGTTTCAACAAACAGATGCAGCACTGGAGATGCTAACTTGTTTATGCCAAGAGCTCTGGAAAACAACTACCTGGCCAACTGACTGGACAAGATCCATATTTTTGCCTATGCCCAAGAGAAGGGATCCAATTGAATGTGGAAATTATCAAAAGATATCATTAACATCAGACACAGAGAAAATTTTGCTAAAGATCATACAAAAGTGAGTACAGCAGTATATAGACAGGGAACGAACAGAAAAACAACCTGGATTTAGAAGAGGGCATGGAACCAGAGACATTATTACTGATGTTAAATGGATATTAGCTGTAATCAGAGAATACCAGGAAGATGACTATGTATGTTTTATTGATTATGCAAAGGCATTTAACTATGTGGATCATAACACAAATCATGGATAACACTGCAAAGAATGGGAATACCAGAACATATAATGTACTCATGAAGAATCTGTTACATGGGCCAGAGGCAGTTGTTCAAACAGAACAATGAAGCACTGCTTGTTTAAAGTTGAGAAAGCTGTACATCAGGGCTATATGCTTTCACCGTACCTCTTCAATCTCTATGCTAAGCAAATAATCTGAGAAGCTGGACTTTATGAAGAAGAATATGGCATCAGGAATGGAGGAAAACTCAACAACCTATGTTATGCAGATGACACAACTTTGTTTGCTAAAACTGAAGAGAACTTGAAAAATTAGTGATGAAGCTCAAAGAATACAGCTTTCAGTATGGATTTTGCCTCAACATAAAAAATACAAAAATCCTTACAACCGAGTCAGGACACAAATTTATGATAGATGGATAAAAAGATTGAGGCTGTCCAAGATTTTGCTTTATTTGGTTCTATAATCAGCACCCTCAGAAGCCGTAGTTAAGAGAGCTAAAGATACATTGCATTGGGAAAAGCTGCTGGACAAGACCTCTCTAAAGAGTTGAAAAGTAAAGATGTTATATTGAAGATGAAGGTATGCCTGACTCATGCTATGATATTTTCAGTTGCATCATATGATTGTGAAAGCCGGCCATTAAATAAGGGAGACAGAAGAATTGATGCTTTTAAATTATGGTCCTGGATACAAATATTGAATATACCATAGACTGCCAAAAGAACCAACAGATCTGTCCTAGAAGAAATGCAACTAGAGTGCTCCTTGGAAGCAAGGATGGCTACAGTGCATCTTACATGTTTTGGACATGTTGTTAGGTGGGTCCAATCTCTGGGGAAGGACTTGATGTTTGGGAGAGTGGCAGGTCAAGAAATAAAAGGAAAGCCCTCACCTAGATGGATTGACACAGTGGCTGCAACAATGTGCTTAACCATTTCAAAAATCATATGCTTGGCACAGAGTTGGGAATTGTTTCATTCTGTTATACATAGGGTCCCTATGAGTGAGACCCAACTCCATGGCACCTAATAACAACAAAACATACATATTGCCACAGGGTCAGGTTTCATGGAAGACTGATTTTCTACTGAGTTCAGGCAGTAATGTGAGCTATGGGGAGAGGCTGTAAATACTGATGAGGCTTTTCTCACTTGACTGCTGCTTGTTCCTGACTGGGGTTTGGGACCCTGTTCTATCAGAGAGGTTAGTGTAAATTTCAAATGAACTGTAAATTTAGGCTACTAAGACAGAATGCCATAAACCATACAGGTTACAAGAAACAGAAACTTATTGCTAACAGTTCTGGTGACAAAGTCTAAAATCAAAGCACCAGCAAATTCAGTGTCTGGTGCATAGATGGCCACAGTAGAAGGTAGATGGCAAGTCTCTGGGGTCTCAGCATCTTTTCATAAGGGAAATAACTCATGTGAGCTCCACCGTTATGACTTACTCATCTCTCATAGGTCCCATTTCGTGATACTATCATCTTAGGGGTTATTTTTTAACATATGAATTGCAGAGAGACACAAACATCTATACCATAGCAGGTGTACTCCCAGACATAAGTGCTTAAGAGGAGAGAGAGTTCTCTGGGACCTAGACATCATGAAATTTTTTATAAGCAAATGAGTCTTCAAGAGAACAGAAAGAAGGTCAATAGAAGGGATAAGAAGGAAATTACATAAGAAGAAATGTCCCATTGGGTGAAACCAGAATCAGGAATGCAAAAGAAAAAAAAAACAGATCATTGATTCTCAGGATTTTATCATTTTCACATTAAATGAATTTTATGTGACCCTTTCATTTTCAACTATTTATAACTTGAAAATATTTGCTTACACATTTTGTGGAAAACTTGGAAAAAGAAGCATAAAGAGAGCAGTTGGCTTCCATAAAGTGATGATTCTACATTACTTCTTGAGGTTAAAACTTTGGATCTTAGATTCACACAGATTTGGATTTGAACCACAAGTGTACTACTTCTAGCAGCTTGGCTCGGTAATGGGGATTAGCTGTAATGAGACTTGATCATGAGGTTCCAGAGGATCTTCATCAGTTCAAAGGGGTCACTATATGTAAAATGTTCACTCTGGCACACATAAAGTACAATCATTGCTTCTAGTCATTCTGACTTTCAATATATTTTATAAACCATCAAACAGACTGCTGTCTTTGTACAGTAAGAAAGGAAGAATTACTTAATAAGGGAAAACTGAATAGGTTTGGGGAAAATTAGTTTAGACATTCATCTCACCCAATTCTAAAATAGAAAATACATCTTGATTTTATGGTTAAATATAAAACTGAAGGTATAAGCAAAGCAGTAAAAACTGAGCACTGAATAATTTATCTAATATCTGGATGGGGAACTTTCTATATATAAAAGCAATAGTGAAATAGCAGCTCTTATTCACAGCTAGTAACAGTGTAAATATTTTTTGCTTTTCTCACAAACATTTTTGCAATGCATGTTAAAAACCTTAAAAACGTTCATGTCCTTTGAGTTAGTAAGGCAATCTATTTAAGTAAATATTTAAGTTCTTATAAAGCAATGAAAATTTTGAACAATAGTTCATAGAATAGCATATTCAAGCCAATGTTGTTCATAGAAGCAAATAAATAATAATCCTGAAGTAACCCATATGTCTAACAATAAGGGAATATTATATAAAACATGGTATCACATATTACAGAAAATGGTGTTTACAAGTCTAATGACAAGAAATTTTCACTTTTTGATATGAAATGGGGGGTAAAAGGTAGGATACAGATTAATGTAATATGCTTGCCACTATGAAGCAATATGCTGAGAAAAGGGCAATAGATTAAAAGAAGATGTTGTTTCTTCAAAGTTAAGATAGATTGTTGTTATTAGGTACCATTGAGTTGAATCTGACTTTTTGCCACTCTGTGTACAACACAATAAAACACGAGGAGACACTGTGCCAGGTTCAGCACCATGTCAGAACTTGTCTGCTATTCATAGGGTTTTTGATGGCTGATTGTTTCAGGAGTAGGCTGCTGGATTTATCCCAAGTCTACCACACCTGGTATTCCCAGATAGTCTCCCATCCATATACTAACAAGCCAGATCCTGCTTAGCTTCCAAGATTTGACAAGATTGGACTCGAGGGTGGTATGGCTGCAGACAATACTTAGACAATAAACAGTAAGAAAAGCTACATTAACAAAAATTGTATGAGAATTAATACTTTTTAAAAACTGTCATAATATATATCTTAAAATTTATCATTTTAGCCATTTTTAGTGTACATTCCATTGGCGTTAAGTATATTTGCCTTGTTGTACAACCATCGCCATCATCCATCTCCAGAACTTTTTTGTTCTTCCAAAATAGACAATCTGTACCCATTAAACAATAACTCTCATTCTGTCCTCTCCTTGGCCTTTCTACCTTTCTGTCCCTGTAAGTTTGACCATTCACACAATCCCATATAGGAACAGAGTCAAACAGTGTATTTTCTTTCATGACTGGCTTGAAAATTAACATTTTTCTTCTCCATGAAAGTCAACCAAGTAGTGGGTAAGAAAATAAAATCATAAAGCAGCAAACAGGCTCTGAAAGTTTCTAACATTATTTGGGACATTTTATGATTGGATGAAATTTATATAGTTAGTCATTTACAGTAATTTTAATAAGCTTTTGTATTTCAAATATTTTAGTATTTAAGAGCTCAAGGAATTAAAAAAGTGTTTGAAAGGACATAGCCTATCGGTATCTGACTCATAGCAACCCTCATAGGGTTTTCAATGCCTGAGTGCTTCGGGATTTCCTTGGGAGTGGATTGCCAGGCCCTTCTCCCATGTTTGCGGTGCTGGGAATTGAACCCTGGGGCCTGAGAGACTGCAGCGCAGCGCTCTACCCACTGAGCTAAATCCCAGCCCCTTATCAACATAGAATTCTCTTTAAACACTTCTTTCAAAAATAAAATTAGAGAGAAAAAATTGAAAATCACATATACTGATGAAATTCTCACATGAAAGTACTGCCTTCTCATTTTAATGATTCTGTAAGTCTACTATGTCTATAGTCATAATGGTTTCTAGAAAAGTTCAGATTGTACTTAAATCAATAAATATGAAAGACCACAATTAAAATCTTATTTCTATATTTTTGAAAACTAAGGATATTCACAGCATATTTCATAGTGACAATCGGCAATCTTAATTTAAGTCTTGATAGAAAATCTGGAACTAACATGACATTTTCTTCAGGTCTAATAATTCAGACTCTCTACATAATATGGCACGCATGGCAAATATATGAACAGAAGGTTACTTCTACATAGAAGTAACACGCACACTGGCATAGATTTATGTACCTAAGTTATTAGCATTGCTCTCAAATTGCAGCTTAAGAGACTGCTTAGTATCTCTTTATCAACTTCTGAGTTTGACAGAGAATTGTGTTAACACATTTTAGCACAGACCAACAGATAGTATCCAAAATCTTCAATAGAGATCATGCAAAAAGACACAGGATGGGTAAGGTGGAGTGTCAAGGACATCAGGCAGAAAGACCTTAAGGTGTTCTATGTTATTGTTCTGAATGTTAGTCTCAGTACAGAAATAGGGGTGAAACTGAGCTAAAACTGTGTCAAAAATGACACTACTTTGATACCTATTATCTAACCTTCATCTCTCCCTCTTTTGCTCCACCCTTCTCATCCCTAGTAATCACCATTCTACACTGGGTTCGGCATGTTTTAGCTTCCCCATATGAAAGAGAGTGCACAGTATTTCTTTTTCTGTTTTTGATAGAAGGAATAAGTTCTGGTGTTCCATAGCACAGTAGAGTCACTACAATTCACAATCATGTATTATATATTTTATGAAGAACTAGAAGAACTTGAAGTTTCCAAACAAAAAGAAAAGATGATATAGAAATACTAATTGCCTTGATTTGATCAGAATACATGTTGTATATACATGTGTTGAAATTTCACTATGCACCTTATAAATATGTATACTTGTTTCATGCTAATTTAAAAACAATGAGGCAATAAAACTGAGAGCTTGAGTTACTAGCTGACAAGAATCAACAAACAAGGAGGGATCCCAGCTACAAAAAGAAGTTGTCTGTATTTCATGAACATAAGCATATATAATACTTACGTCATGGGAGAAGGAAGTGGCAATCTACTCCAAAAGTAATCCCCAAAATAATCAGCCATTGAAAACCCTGTGACTACTAGAGAAGCCCTGACATAGTGCTAGGTATGGCACAGCGTCAGGGAATTTCATTCTGTTCTACATTGGGTCACTATAAGTCAGACCTGACTTGCTGGGACCTAACAACAACAAAAATACTTATATCAAAATTATACAATGTTATGATCCAGTGTTCAGACAGCATAGAGAACAGTAAAGGCTACAATTAGGGATTTGTAGATTCAATTATATCACGAGAAAGAATTAAGACTTAAGGACAGGAATCTACACTGAGAGAAGTAAAGAATAAAGATTTATAGACCATACATCACAGTTCTGTATGGCATTTTGAATAGTTATGAAACAAATAAGGATAGGAAATCAATTTAATTTTGTTTTCCTAACATGATTCTTATATCACTGTTTTAGAACATTTTTATATATTATTTTTGTCCCCAAATCTGAGTCTTTTGAATTTGTGAGTTTATAACATATCAGAGGGGGAAGCAACATGGTTTAGAATATAGCACCAACATAAAGTGAAAACATTGAAGCGTTAGTGAAGTAACCACTAGCTTGACCTTTTCTTGCTTTTCTTTCCCTCTTCATAGACTTCTCCCCACCTCTTTGGCAATAAATTAACTTAGTGTGCCTTCTTTAAAAGGCAGGACACCAGAGACAGAGTGGCTATCTCCTCCCTTCAGAATGTGTGGTAGTTAAATCTAAAGGAAGTAGCCATAAATTTCTAACACAAAATGTTTCAGTATAATGAAAATGTTATTTCTTTTAACTTTTGGTATTAGACATTTAAAGTCAACTAATGTCATTTGCATTCCAACTCTTTGTTTTTATTTTGAACTTGCCTTTACTGGTGGCTGCTTAAACCTGCCATCAGCTCATAACAGACTTTCAGATTGTCTCCTTTTATTAGAGTTCTGTTACAGTTTTGAGACTTGCAAACAAAATATAATACAGCATGTCCCAAAGGGCATCAATAATTGAATTTGTGGAAGTTTTCAGGTTTCTTGGGTATAACAAATTGAAATATAAACTTATTGCTAAGGGCAAAACCAACATAATGTCCTGCAGTGACTTGGAAGTTTAGTTAACATGCTAACTAACAGAAGTCTCTGAAAGAGTAGACAAATTGCTCCCAACTGAACATAAAGGGGGATGACATAAGGTTAGACAAAAGATTCCTGATTTACTCGAATTTCTTTTGAAATGCAAAAAGCTCAAGGAATCTCTACAACTCTCTTAGGAAAAGTCTTCTGGGTGGTATCATTTGTGGAGAAGAGACTTAGAATGAGCTGGTCCAGTGATAATGGAAAGTCTTACATTCTTGGCATCTGGGGATTTACATGTAGGAATCCAGGATCACTTACCAAAAATGCCCACATAAATCTCTGCACTGTATCTTAAAGAAGCATTTTCCTTATTGCTGGTTTTAGTAGGATGCTTTACAGGTTTATTTTTTAAGAGGTACCTGATAAGGAAACAATCTCAACTACTTACCAGGAGACACAATTCTGCTATGAGCACCTCATTGTTTCAATTTATTGATTGATTTAAATATTGCCTTCACTATGATCACCAACTTCATCAAATGAACAGTCAATATTAAGTGTTCATGGTAAAATGATAATCAAAAGAAAAATATGTATGCTTGTGCTGGATATTAACTCTCTGTAGTTCCCTTCAATCCTACAGGTTTTTAATAGTATATTTCTATAGAATCCCTATAGACCACTTAATTTCCAGACATAAGTTAGACCTTCATGTATCTGTATGTGTACACTAAAACTGTGTGACACCAAGGAAGTTAGTATACTTTTTCTTTTATTACAGTATTGTGATTTTAGAATAAGTCAGATACATTTTTCTTGAGGAATATAATGGATCAGCTTGTTATTAAGAAAGATCAAAACTTTTTTGTCAACACTTGGCCCCAAAGAAGAAGAGCTAACTATTTGATTGTTTCACTTAAAAATAAGCATGATGGATTAGACCAGATATGAAAATGTAAGACTATCAAAACAACAACAACAAAACTACCTCTTCAATTCATAGCTTTAGAAGTAGCATTATTTAAGAGAATCTGAAATCTGAAGCAATGATTCTGTAAAGTGCTCAGGACCAATAATTGAAAGCAGAGGTAAACCCATAGAAATGTCATCTACCTGGGAAAACAACTAATAGAGTGTTTCTTCTTGGGGAGACTTGTCTTTAGAAGCTACTTGTCCAACTCTGTCATTTTACAGATGAAGGAAATCAAATCCAGAAAGGCAAAATGTATTCATAAGATAGATGTTGCTCTATTTGACCCTTGTTTATTATATTAATCAATAAACATTTGTTTGTGGCTTGAACATCAAAGCATTTTCCTCTGGCTTCCTTTATTCTAACCACTGTAGATTTTCCTTCTTAGGAGACCTATTCAGAGATAGGTGCAACCATTTTGACAAAGTTATATATTTTTGATATAAAAATACTGATGTTATTAAATAAACAGTTCTTTTTCAGTACAAGAGAGGAGTTAATGGACTTATAACTACTTATCACACACTCAGATAAAAAACTAAATTATATCAGCCCTGAAAAGTCATATAGTCAACAGGCAAAATATAATTCTATTCCTCAGTTGTGGCAATATTATTTCAAGGAATATTAATATAAGTCTGAGAAACAATAACATTAATTGTCCCCTTATTTGTCTTTCTTGTGACAATAGTGATGACAATGTTGTATTCCAATAATCATTATCATTATCATCATCATCATCATCATCATCATCATCTTAGTCTGAGAGACATAAGTAGGGGGAATTCACCTGGCACCCTAATGCAATTAGGTCTCTTATCAAACTGATGACCCAAGCGAATAAAGGGTTTTCTCCAGGGACCTGACTTGTATTTGAGAGAAGTTGATATTTGGAATACTAAACTAGTGCTCCCAAAGTTCATTCAAAGTACCGTACAGACATGATCAATTTGAATACTCCAGAGAGGATTGTTGTTGTTGTTGTTAGGTGCCATCATGCTGGCATCTGACTAATAGCAACCCTACATATAATAGGCGAAACATTATTGTTAGTGCTTCTCTGCTAGTCATAGGGTATTTCAATGGCTACAGGTTTTGCGGAAGTGGGTTGATGAGACCTTCTCCCATGCCTACAGCACCTGGTGTTCCCAGGTGGTCTCCCATCCAAGTGCTAACCAGGCCTGTCCTGGCTTAGCTTAGGAGATCTGATGGGATCAGACACGACTGTGGTACAGCTGCAGGCCCAGAGAGGATACATAGCACAAAATGTCAATTGAACAATAGATGTAAATCTAAACTTTTAGCAGTATTTAAATTATTATATGGCAATTGCTAAGTGACTTTTTATCTTTGGCACTTTTAATGCTGAATGACCCAAATTGTTTTTTAAAAAGACTTTGCCGCATTATGTTGCGTTGGTCCTTTATTGAACTGCCCAATTAACAGAGTCCTCTCAACACTGAGAGCTAGCTTAAAGACCACAGAGGGTCAACTTCAGAACTCTTAGTAAAGGTGGCTCTCAGAGCCACTTGGCATGCTTAATTAAGTGGGTTGAAAAACCATAGCTGAGCTCGCTCAAAAGTTCTGTGTTGTAAACTAATGAGGCCATACTGCATTGTGTCTTACAAAGCAAAAGTGCACTGAGTAGAAAGAAATCAGAAAAAAAGACTACTGGATATGAACTCCAAAGCAAAATTAGAAGCACATAGACTGTCAAATCACACTTCTTCTCTCTTCTTGGCTTCAGTGAAATCAAACACACCTACCACTCCTCTCCCCCACTTCCTCACTGTCCTGCTCTTCCTTCCTCCCACCTTTGTTTTCCTTTTCTTCTATTTCATTTTGTTGCTCCCCTTCACAGCCCATTGTGGCAAATAAACAAGGAACTGCCTGTGAAACCTCTTAGTTCTGAAATTCCCAAGGCTTTACTCAGATTAAAGCTGCTCTACACACCCTCTCTTTAGGCCAAAAACCAATAATTTAAGTTAGTCAACACCGTATAGTGGAAACTAAATGGACTTTGAAGTGGATCAGGACTCAGAAGCTCCTGTTTATTTTTGTACTCTCTGCCAGAGTCTTTCTTTCCCTATGGCCTCAGTTTTTGTCATTCATAATGAATACTCTTTACTACAGCTCTGATGTTTTAAGTCCCTAAAAACTTGTCAAACTCATCTGACATTTTTTGTCCTCTTTTTTTTTTTTTTTCTGGTTCTGTAATGATTACACTTTTTACTTTCCACAATTTTGTCTCCATGTTGTCACAACAATGGTTGGTTGTGGCATGATTTCTTCCTTTAAAAAATCTTCTGATATCTACTTCTCTGGAGGTTGTTTTGATGATTCATTTTTTCTGTTCTTCCTTTTATACTCCTCATACCTCTCTTTCACACTGAGGCTTTTGTACAACACACAGTGCCTAGTACGCTACACAGTACAGTTGATCAGCATATCTATGTATAGATTTGGTCCAAGGTATTGCTCTGAATTTCATTTTTCTCAGTATAAATATAGATTGGAATATATTTCAGTCTTTACTACAGATACTGCCTTAAACTAAAAGTAAAAGAGTCCTAAGACTATGTTCCTTCAACTTGATATAACCCATCCAGCATCTTTATTTGTGTGCGTGTAAGCACATGCATGTGTGTGTGTGCACGTGCGCGTGTGTGTGTGCACGTGTGTGTTTACCCCTACTTGTTAATGAAATAGTGATTAGGTGGCTCCTGTTGGGCCTAATGTATGTGTGAAAAAGTTATCAAGGTAGCATATGTTGGACAATTTAAGGAATTTCTAAGATCAAAGAGCTACCATCTTTCTCCTCTTCCACCTCCTCTTCCTCCTCTTCCTCCTCTTCCTTCTTCTTCTCCTTCTTCCTCTTTTAATTGGACATAGGAGAAAATTGTTGAGGGATATGAGGTTATGACACAGAAATTGAAATTTGCCCCATTCTTTTTTAAAGCAGGAAAGCTGTAAAAAAGTTGAGAGTTAAGCCTTCTTCCTCTCTAAAACTACATTAAATAAATCAACAAGAAACAACTTAAGTCTTCTATTTACTGCCATAGGCAGCTGGGTGAATCTCATTCTGTGATAAACTTTACTACATTTTGTAGGAGGCATTCTGTAAAGCCATCAGTAAACCAGAACTGCATATTTTTATTTCAGGTAGAAATTACAGTTATTTAGCATTTCTTCTAAAGCATTCATGGTATAGAATTACTTTAATTTTTTGGTATGCTTCTAATTACACAAATAACTAAAAATGTGCTTAAATGTACAAAATTAAATTTTAATCAGAATCCATTGGCAAGTGCAACAACTATTAACAA
>VMDO01018154.1:0-42892 GCA_007922755.1 Pedetes capensis
CAGGTACTAACCAGGCCCGACCCTGCTTAGCTTCCGAGATCTGACGGGATTGGATGCCACAGGGCTATGGCTGCAGGCAATGACTGAAATAATATTGAGTAAATAGACTTAATGAAATTATTTGAACTATAAGGTTAAAATTAGGTGAAATGAAATTCTAAACCAAAAAGTTATTGTTGTTGTTAGGTTCCATCAAGTTGAGTCTGACTCATAGTGATGCTATGTACAAAACAAAACAAAACAAAAACAAACAAACAAAACAAAACTCCTCAATCTGGGCCAGGCACATGACCTCTTTTATGTTTAAGCCATTTTTGCAGCTGCTGTGCCAATCCATCTAGTTGAGGGTCTTCCTTTTTTTAAATAGACCTGCCTCTCTCCCAGACATGATGTCCTTCTGCAGGGGTTATTCCCTCCTGACAACATGTCCAAAATATGTAAGACAAAATCTAGTCATCCTTGTTTCAAAGGAGCACCCTGGTTGCACTTTTTCTAGAATGGATCTATTGGTTCTTTTGTAAGTCCGTGGTATAGTCAATATTCATCTCCAGCATCATAATTCAAAAGCATCAATTGTTCTTTTGTCTCCCTTATTCAATGTCCAGCTTTTACAACCATATGATGTGACTGAAAACACCATGGCATGAGTTAGGCGCACTTTAATCTTCAATAACATCTTTGCTTTTCAAAACTTTAAAGAGGTCTTTTGCAACAGCTTTCCCCAATGCAATGCATCTTTTGATTTCTAGTCTGCTGCTTCCATGGGTGTTGATTGTATAAACAAGTAAAGCAAAATCTTGGACAACCTCAATCTTTTCTCAGTTTGTAATGAAATTACTTACTGACCCAGTTGTAATAATTTTTGTTTTGTTGATATTGAGGTGCAGTCTGTACTGAAGGCTGTGTTCTTTGATCTTCATTAGTAATGTTTCAATTCTCTTGGCTTTTGGCAAGCAGGGTTGTGTCCTCTGCATAATGCAGGTTGTTAATGAGTCTTCCTCCAGTCCTGATGCCACGTTCTTCTTCATAAAGTTCAGCTTCTTGGATTATTTGTTCAGCATAGAGACTGAAGAGGTACAGTGAAAGGACTGACCTGACACATACCTTTCTTGACTTTAAACCAGGCACAGTTTGAACAACTTCCTCTTGGTTCATATACACATTTCTCATGAGTACAGTTAAGTGCTCTAGTATTCCCATTTTTTGCAATGTTATTCACAGTTTGTTATGATCCACACAGTCAAATGCCTTTGCATAGTCAATAAAACATAGACATCTTTCTGTCATCATCTGCTTTCTGCTATTATCCATCTAACATCAGCAATGATATCCCTGGTTCCATACCCTCTTCTGAATCCAACTTGATTTTCTGGCAGTTCCCTATCTATATACTGCTGCAGTCACTTTTGAATGACCTTTAGCATAATTTTACCTGTGGTGATATTTAATGATATCATTTGATAATTTCTGTTTTCAGTTGGATCCCTTTTCTTGCCAATAGGCATAAATATGGATCTCTTCCAGTCAGTTGTCCAGGTAGATGTTTTCCAAATTGACATAAACAAGTGAGCACCTCCAGTACTACATCTATTTGTTGAAATATCTCAATTTATATTCCATCAATTCCTGGAGCCTTATGTTTCACCAATTTCTTCAAGGCAGCTTCTACTTATTCATTCAGTACCATTGATTTCTGATCATATGCAAACTTAAAACAGTTGGTCATCCACCAATTCTTTTTGGTATAATGACTTTTTGGTATAATGTGTATTCTTTCTATCTTCTTTCGATATTTCCTGCATCATTTAATATTTTTCCTGTAGATTCTTTTACTATTGCCACTCAAGTCTTGAATTTTTCTTCAATTCTTTAAGCTTGAGAAAAACAAAGCATCTTCTTCTCTATTGGCTTTCTATCTCCAACTCTTGGCACATGTTATTATAATATTTGATTGTTTTTTCTCAAGCTGCCCTTTGAAATCTTCTGTTAAGTTCCTTAACTTTGTCATGTCCTCCTTTTACTTTAGCTGCTCAACATTCAAGGGTAAGTTTCAGAATCTCTTTTGACATGTAGTTTGGTCTTTTCTTTTTTCCCAGTCTTTTTAATAACCTTTTGCTTTCCTCATGAATGATGTCTTTGATGTCAGGACACAACATGTCTGCTCATTGATCATTAGTGTCTAATGCATCAAGTCTATTCTTGAGGTGGTCTCTGAACTCAGATGGAATATTCTCAAGGTCAGACCTTGGCTACCACACACTTGTTCTAATTTTTTCAGTTTCAGTTTGAACCTGCATGTGCATAGTGCACATGCTTTCATCCACTATTAGCACCTGGTCATATTCTGACTTTTGATATTGAGCTCTTCCATTGTATCTTTCCACAAATGTAGTCAATTTAGTTCCTCTGTGTTCCATCTGCCACTGAAAACCCTATGAATAGCACAGAAGCACAATAGTGTTTTGCTTGTTGTACATACGGTCACTATAAGTCAGACACTGACTCGATCGTACCTAACAGCAACAAATGTTCCATCTGGTGAATTCTGTATGTATAGTTGCCCTTTATGTTGGTGCAAAAAAATGTATTTGCAATAAAAAGGTTGTAGGTCTAAAAAATTCATCATGCAATCTCCAGCACTATTTCTGTCACAATGGCCATATTTTCCAACTACTGAGCCTTCTTCCAACAAAGAAGGCTCTTCCAGCAAAGACCTTCCAACTTTTGCATTCCAGTCACTAGTAATTATCAGTGCATCCTGAGTGCATGTTTGATCAATTTCAGATTGCAGAAGTTAGTAAAAATAATCTTCCATATCTTCATTAGTGGTATACATAGTGGGTGCCAATGTTTATGTGTACCATTTCCTTTTTAATGATTTCTAATTTTCCTAGATTCATACTGTGTACATTCCATTTTCCAATTGTTAATGGATGCATACAGTTGTTCCTTGTCACTTTTGTGTTGTGCCATATCAACAAATGGAGGTCCCAGGGGCTTTACTCCATTCAAGCCATTAAGGTATACTCTACTTTGAGGAAGTAACTCTTCCTCAGTCATCTTTTTAGTACCTTCCAACCTGGGATGCTCTTTTTCTGGCACTGTATCTGATGGTGTTTCTCTCTTATTCATTGGTTTTCAAAGGTTAATTGTTTGGGGAGTGGGTTAACCATATCCTTCTCCCTAGTCTGTCTTATTCTGGAAGCTCAGCTGAAACCTGTCCACCCTAGGTGGCCCTGCTGGTATCTATAATACCAGCAGCATAACTTTCAGCATCACAGCAACATGCAAGCCCCCATAGTATGGCAAACTGACAGACATGGAGGAAAACAAAAAGTAACAATAGGTAAATCAAAAGAATGATTAAGATGTATATAAAAAAGTTAAATAATCCAAACTATAGAATTCCAGATGACCATGGATGAAGGAAAAAATATTTAAGTCAATAACGGCCAAGAATTTCCCAGAACCAAGGACATGCACATGTCCTGTGGTTTGCAGCAAAAAATTCATAGTCCATGGGTTCTATGAGAACTCCCTAGAAGAAAGTTAATGGTAGCCATTGGGCAGAAGCAAACAAAATCCTCTTTGGATGAATAAACTTTAAATATATAGCTTAAGGAACCCCAAAAAATAAAACTCCAAGGAATACTATTTAGCAATGTAAACTATGACAACTCAAGTTTTCTTCAACTAGGCAATGGATAAGCAAAATGTGGTATATCATGTTATGTAATTTTATTCAATAATGAAACATTGATAGATGCTACAACATGGGTGAATCCTATAAATATTTTGGTAACTAAAAGGAACCAGTCACAAATGTCCATATATTGTATGATATCATTTATATAAAAATTTTAGAATGGGTAAATCTGTAGAAATAGAAAGTAGGCTAGTAGTTGTCTAAGGTTTAAAAAGAGTATGGCAGAAAGGAGAACACACAGGGAGTAACTTCTAATAGGTACAAAAGTTTCTTTTTGTGTGCTGAAAAAGTTCTAGAATAAGATTATAATTACATTTGCTGAACTCCACAAATATGTTAAACTGTTGAATCAAATACTTTAAATATGTGGTCTCTATGATGTATGTTAAATCTAAATAGAAATATAAAAAGAACTATAAAACATAATAGAGTAGAGGGAATAGTTTTAAATCATAACCGAAATTTTTCAAACATTAATAAGAGACACCAGTTGTTAGGCCCAAAAGTTCTCATAAATCCCAGGCAGGATGCATGTACTTTTGAAAATACACATTTATGCCTATCAACATGAAACAGCAAAATAAACTTTATTGATTTCTTTCACTTGTTATTTCCTCATAATTAGATTAAAAATTTGCATTCTGTGTGGCAATCTCATAGAAGTCATTCAGTGTTCTCACTGCATTCTATCAGGGGAACACAAATGATTTATCTTATCATTGGTAGTGCTGACTTGAATAAATTGAGTAGGGTAGGCTCTGTCTACTTTCTCCATTGTAAAAGTTACCACCTTTCCCTCAATGATAAGCATTTTGTGAAAAGGTAATCTGAGACTGTGATACTATCCCATTCTTTATCCAACTCTTGTCCACTGGTTTTAATCCGGTGGAAACTTTCTAATTCCATAATTCCTTTTCACAACTTTCACTACTGTGGTTGTTAGGTGCCGTCAAGTTGGGTCTGACTCATCATGACCCTCTGTACAACAGAACAAAAGAGGCACTATATCTGACAGTGCCTCTCTGCTATCCATAGGGTTTTCCATGGCTGATTGTTTTGACAGTGAGATGCCAAGTCCTTCACTCATTTTTGCAGCACTGAGGAGGGAACGCAGGACCTCAGAGTGCATGGAGCAAGCACTGTACCAACTGAGCTAAACTCCAGCCCTAACTTCAGTAGTATTCTATAAAGAAGTTTTCTTTTTTCCCTAACTTATTCATTCTTTCATTTGCTTACTTACATTAGCCTAGAATTGTGGGGTTTTATTTAATCTGTTAGTATCATTATTAATTTGGGTGCTCAAATTGTCCCATGTTTGTCCACAGGAAGCTCTTACAAGCTTTTAACCTATCATAACAGTTTGTTACTTCATTACATTCTGTTTCAAAAAGATATCAGGCTCACTTTGTGCATCTTCTGCCCAGCCCTGGAATCAGGCATTTTCCCAAGTATTACTAGTAATCTATTTTGAAGAAGGATATTTAGACACCAAAGTCTGGAGTCCACATGTGCTCATGGTCACTTGGGTTTTGCAATTGGTGGGTTCATTCAGTGGATAAAACCAGAAAATATTTTTACGCACATACACATACACACACCTATAGTTATTTCTAAAGTTATTTCTTGTATTGAAACTATCAGTTCATACTAGTACCTCCACTTCCATCCCAACATTTTAGGGTTCATTGTATTTTACTCCAGTTTTTTTTCATATGTGTAATTCAATTCTTTGTGAACAAGAAAATTCAACACATGTATATATTTTCTCAATATCCATGATTGAGCCAGTCTCCTGACTTAAGCAGAGCTGCAGTTCCCCTTAGCCATCCCCTTCCTTAAGATCTTGACCTGCTTAAACAGCTGCTCTGCTTGGCTGTCCTTCTGCCTCTTCTTACAGGCTCTGGATCCTGAGCCCTAACGGGAAGCTGCCCATTCAGCAGCCTTCAGTGCATTAGTCCCTGTCTTTGTCTATCTGCCCTGCTCAGACAGGCCTGTCTGAGGCCATTTATTTAAAGTTCTTTATCTGCTTGAATAGATTAACCTTTGAATTTTCATCAATATCTAGAAAAAAAGTAAAGCAATGTGAAGTATTGAAAATATAACGATGACATCTTAATTTGTATCTTGAATTTCCAACTAGAATTGCACTTCCAGACAAAACACAGTCAACAAGTTCTTACAATATGTGAAATAATAATATTACAGTAAACCACTTTATAAAGTTGTTAAGTACCCATTCTTTTAATCTGCCATGTATTTTGATTTTAAAAAAATTAAGGAAAAGGGATGCCAGGTGTCATGGCACATGCCTGTAACCCCAGCAATTCTGGAGGCTGATGCAGGAAGATCGTGAATTGAAGACCAGAGGCAGCCTATATAACTTAGCAAGACCCTGACTCAAGATAAAAAATTAAAAACTGGGCTGAGGCTACAGCTCAGTGGTAGAGCAATTGCAAAGTGTGCACAACGAACTGGTTCAGCCCCCTGTAACACACACACACAAAAAGAGAATTAAAAAAAGAAAAAGAAGATATTTTTAATTTGTAATGTGAGTCAACCACCTGATAATTTAAAAATATGAAATATAATCTAGTAATTAGCTTCTTTTTTTTTTTTTTTTTTTTGTACTGGGGTTAACCCCAGAACACCATATATGCTAGGCAAGCACTCTATCACTGAGCTGCACCACCAACCCCTTTTTATTTTTTGTTTTGTATTCTGAGATAAGACATCTCTAAGATGCACAGGATGCCTTTGGCCCTGAACCTGTGATCTTCCTTCTTCAGCTTTCTAAATTGCTGGGATTATAGGCATGTGTCATGGAATTCAGCTTCAATTGGCTTCTTAAATTGAATTTTTAAAAACTGACATTATTTATTTTTAAGGCAATATTGTAGACACATAGGAAATTTCATAATGAATTTGATTGTGTATGACAGAAATGCAGTACAGATGTTTCCCAGAGCAGTACGGGTAACAACGTAAGATGTCAGCTTATATCCTTTAAGGATTATGAGGAAAAATGTAATATAAACTTCTCACTCAGATATTTTTTAAATTCCTATAAAACTTTTTGTTCCAAGATTCAACATCTAACAATAGCACATTAAAATACTGAACTGGAGCCAGGTGCCAATGTGAGAAATCCTTATTCCAAAAACCAAAATTCTGTTCGGATCCATTTTTCCCTATGTCTTAGTAGCTTGAGAGTGTATTCCTTTTGACAGTCCTTAAGTTGTAAGAATAGTACCCTTTTCACTGGAACTCATATTCTGATCTGATTTCAGTTAGAAAGCTACTTCCTGAGCTATTTGCAGAGTTTGATCACAAGTAGTCTGGAAAAAGAGGAAAAGGATCAGATAGGTTCAGAATCTCCTACTTTTGAAAAAGGGTTAACTAATGGAGGAAGAATCAAGTTGGATGCTCTTGAGATAGGAAAAACTATGGCCCATTTTCTTCAATGCAGTTTTCAGCATAACTCTCTGGACTGTAGCAAACCTGCCAGTATCTGCCCCTCCACATAGGATAAACTTCTCCAGAGGCTCCAAAAACTGAATTAGAGAGGGCATCAGGTAAAATTTTGCTGCATTTGTGCAGCCCTTGCATGGCTTTCGCCTTCTGTACAATCACCTTCCAACTAGGAAAGTTTGTCTTTTTAAGAAAATATTTCCAAACTTCAAACCCTACCCAGAATACAATTCAATTTTCTTGATTTTTTAGTTCTTTTTGTGTTGAGTGAGCTGGGAATCAGGAACAAGGGCAGGTTTTCCTCTCATTAGATTCATGGACCTGACAAAACTTGTTGGCCCCTCTCTACCTTCCTTTGACTCCTGTTCTTGAGCAGCACATTCTGCTCAACTAAGTCCTAGAGCAGAGCAAGGTCTCTGGCTCGCTTGGATCCTGACTTTTGTGAGGCAGAGGTTGATTTCCCAGAAGTCATATTTCCTGGCAAAATATAGACCAGAAAACTAAGAGTCATTTGCATACAATAGGGCCACATTCAGGTCAGTTGAGAGCCTGGTATGCCATGTTGTTGTTGTTGTTGTCGTCATTGTTGTTGTTAGGTGTTATTGAATCAGGTCGGACTCATAGTGACCCTATGTACAACAGATGAAACTGGACCTGACACTGTGCCATGCCCAACACTATTGTCAGTGCTTCTCTGCTCTTCATAGGGTTTTCAATGGCTGATTGCTTTGGGAGTGGGCTGCCAGGTCCTTCCATTTTTGCAGGGCTGGGCATGGAAACCAGTGCCTCAGAGAGCACAGAGCATCACTCTACCAACTGAACTTAACCTCACCCCCAGTAACCATATAGACATCGCCTTTTTTCCTTCAAGACTTTTCTTAAATGTTATCTTCTCATAAAATCTACTCTAACCACCCCTTTAAAAATTATAGTTCTCATTTCCATAATTCCACTCTTTTTTGACTGTTTTACTTTTTCCTATAACATGTTCTCATTAAATATATGATTTTACTTTATACTGTACTGTGTGTTTTCGTCCCACTGGAATCTAAGCCAGAATACAGGATTTAGGAAGACAGCGGGGGTTGGGTCTTTTGGTCTTGCCATGTCCCCAGCACCTGTAATGGTACCTGGCACTGGGGAAGTTTATGAAATGAATGAATGAACTCACAGTTTTCCCCATCCTTTCCATCAGGTGCATGGTTCTTCAACTTCCTGCACCTTTGATCCATCAGTACCCCCTTTTCTCTTTATTGCCTCACTAATCTTTTTTTCATTTTCTCATCTCTGCCCATTGAGAAATATAGTTAACTATACTTATAGTTAATAAGTATAGTCTTTCTTTAACCTCATTCCTCCAACCCTGATTCACGTCTGGATTTTCATTCACTGCCAAAATTCATGGAAGTGCTTCCTACACTTGCCTCCACTTTTTGGTCCCAATTAACCACCACTCTTTGTAGTCTCTTCACTGCATTCAATCATTTCATTTCATCCTCATATTACTGATATCTTTGCAGCCTTTTACTGTGAAGATAATTCTTGTTTTATTTTAATTTTTCATGCTGAAATGTGACATTTCTCCTCACTCCTAACTCTGTGTTTGTTCTTTCTTCTTTTTTGTTCCTGGCAATCCACTCCCAAAATAATTCGCCACTGAAAACCCTATGGACGATCCAATACAAAAGTGGGCAAAGGAACTGAATAGTCAGTTCTCAAATGAAGAAGTTCATAAGGTCATGAAGCACATGAAAAAATGCTAAATATTCCTAGCCACTAGGGAAATGCAAATCAAAACAACTCTGAGATTCCACCTAACTCCAGTAAGAATGGCCAAGATCAACAAAACAAATAATCATAAATACTGGTGAGGTTGTGGAGAACAAAGAACCCTCTAACACTTGGTAGGAATATAAATTGGTTCAATCACTTCGGAAATCCTTATGGAGATATCTCAGAAAATTAAAAATAGAACTGCCATATGACTCAGCATACCACTACTGGGAATATACCCAAAGGGAGATGAGTCATCATACTGGAGAGCCACCTGCATTTTCATATTCAGTTCAGCATTTTTCACAATAGCAATGATATAGAACAAACCAAGGTGCCCATCAATAGAAGAATGGACAAAAAAAAATATGGTGCATATTACACAATGGAATACTACTCAGCAAAAAAAGAGAAATAATGTCATCTGCAGCAAAATGGATAAAATTGGAAGAACATCATCTTAAATAAATGAACACAAGCTCAAAAAGAGAAATACTGTATGTTCTTACTCATATGTGGGTGCTGAATCATACTTAAAGGAAGAAAAAGTCCTATACATATATTGATACATAAAAATACCCAATTAAATTTAGCATAGAAGGGACAATATAAGGAGTAGAAAGATGGAGGAAGGGAACTAGCAGAGGGAAGCAAAGATTGGAGAAGATGGGGTGAAGAGGAGGGTCAACGTGGAGGGATGAAGGGGGAAATGTCAATCTCTATGTAAACAGCAAAACATCATGAGTATATTAGAAAAATACGGGAATATATCCTAAATAAGCATCAGAGTTTTATTACATATTAGCCAAAAGGCTCCATAAACTTTGTGGGTTGATGAAAGTGTTGCTAGAAGTGATATAAAGGATGCATAATGGGAAAAGCCAATGATTTATTACTCTGTACCCCATCATCATTTACTAATAAAGAGAAAAATAATTACAAAAAAAGAGAGAAAACCCTATGAATAGTGGAGAAGCACTGACAATAGTGCCGGGCATGGCACAGTGTCGGGGAGTATTTCATTCTCTTGTACATAGAGTTGCTATGAGTCAGACCCAACTTGAGGGCACCTAACAATAGCAACAACAACAACAACAACAACAACAACAAAACAACAACAACAACAAGAAGTGTCTGCTCCTCTCTACTCCTTACAGTTATTGTTCTCCAAGACATCATCTTCAGTTCTCTTACCTTTTCACTCTCAAAGCTCTATTTAGTGATCTTAACAAATGCTGGATTTCTATCATCAACTAAAATACACAATTCTTAAAATTATTTTGTGTGTCTGGAACACTTTCCCGAATTCTAGTATTTACATTTCTAACTTTTGTGCTTTTTGTTAAGGAAGAAGAATGTGATATAGAGGACATAACCATATATTAATCAATCATTTCATTAAAATGCGATCCAAAGTCAGGCACCATGGTGCACATCTGTAATGAAAGCAATTTGGGAGTCTGAGGCAAGAGGATCACAAGTTCAAGGTCAGAGGTTATCTATACAATTCAGTGAGACCCTATGTCAAAATAAAAAATAAAAAACGGGAGAGGGTGCAGCTTAGTGGTACAGCACTTGCCTAGCATGTACAAGGTTTTGACTTTAATCCCCCAGTACGGAAAAAAAATGTGATCAGCTATGTCAGGATAAAAATAGGCAGCTATAGGTCCTTCCAAGTATAAGCTACGTGACTTGGAAAAGTTACATGGGCTCTCTCTGACTTATTTATAAAATGAGACTAATGGTATCCACGTGGTATGGCTGTTGACAAGACTAGATGAGATAATCCAGGTATGTTGCTGTTGTTGTTGTTAGGTGCCACTGTTTTAAAAAATGCCTATAACTAAGCATTCAACAAATGATTCCTACTGTAATTATCATTTTTAAAAAATTAGCACATAGGAAAGGCCTTGAGGTCATTTTAGGTTTTCAGACAAGTTTTGCTGAAAGAGGTTATCTTATGCTGAATTTCAAAGAATGAGAAAGATGAACAGCAGTGTAGAAAGGACATTTCAAATATTGGAAATCATCTACATGATGATGCAAAAAATGCAACATGGGAGAAAATAAAAGTAAGTAGCAGATATTTCTAGATAGTTCAAGGTGGAATGGTCTCAGGGTTAAACTAGAAAGTTAGGTAGAGTCCAGGTAATGGAATGCCATACCAAGGAGTGTACAAGTTTTGCTAACCATCTTTAGTTTTCCTCTATGTATTAGTAATTATTTTATCATATCTATCATTTTCTGGATGTGTTTTATTTGTTGCTATAGTCTAATGAAATGAAAGAAATGAAACTCCAATGGAGATACATAAAATTATATGCCATAAAATACATTTAAATTCACTTCCACATTTTCTGATTATATGTATTAGGTAGTAGATTTAAAATCTCCTTCACTT
This sequence comes from Pedetes capensis, assembly GCA_007922755.1. NCBI lineage: Eukaryota > Metazoa > Chordata > Mammalia > Rodentia > Pedetidae > Pedetes > Pedetes capensis. The sequence continues at coordinate 11,349 of VMDO01018154.1, forward strand.
CAGGAAATAGGAGAAAGAATGCCAATCAGATGAGAACTGAGGTCTTAACATTAAAACATGTTTTACAATATATTCATTACATTTGTAACTGACCCATATAATAGGTTGACCATGTTTATTGCAGTTATTAATTCAGAATGTCTACAGCATTAGGGTGAAGTAAGATGTCAAAACCATTTAGTGAAATCTATATTCTGATTAGACTATGTATGCTGAATTGTTCATTCATTCAAAGTAATCAGAGGTAATAATAATCCATCTTATATTTATATGCCATACTTAATCATGAGAGCCCAGAGCACTTGGTAAACTAAAATTATTCCAGTTTTCAGTCATAATAATAACAGTACTGAGTGAAATAGCATAATACAAACTACAAGAACCTGAAAAAATTCTTAAATATACAAGTGTTAAAATATATGACTTAAAATAAATATGTGAATTCAAATGAGTGATCTTGTTTATATACAGAATAGAATCTTAGAATTATAGCATCTTAATAAAATAAGAAGGGACATTGGTGATCACCTTCTCCAACTATTTCATTTTATAGATATGGAAACTAATTTCCCCACTTTTGGTTTCTTGCTGGTCCCTACTAAATTGTAACATTATCTTCAGGCCACTTCTTGCAAAATAATAGCATACTGTTTGCTAAAGTAATTTTGAAAAGTATATATTTTTCAGTTTATATTACTTGTTGTTGTTGTTAGGTGCCCTCAAGTCAGTCCAACTCATGGTGACCTATGTACAGCAGATCGAATCACTTCCCAATTCTGTGCCAGGAACACAATCTTATTTATATTTAAGCCCATTGTTGCAGACACTGTGTCAATCCATCTGGTGGAGGGTTTTCCTTTTTCTCGCTGACCTGCCACTCTCCCAAACATGATGTCTTTCTCCAGGCACTGATCTCTCCTGACTATATTACTACTACCACTGAATTCAGAGACTCAGATTTTATTCACTACTCAATACAGTACAATGTACTTTGCCAGAGGATGCTCTTAACTGAAAGCCAGAAATGTGCTAAGGTAAAGAGTGACATTAATATAAAATTGGAAGTTTCTTTGCATTGGCCTCATCCCCATGTTGCCTCCCTAATTCTGCAAATGTACTGTCACTCTTTAAAGAAAGAGCTGACAACAAGGTATTATCATCATCTGAGGGGTATAGTGACCATACAAAATATACAATACCCCATAGATTGTCTTAGTATTTAAAATAGGCAATATTTTCAATACCTATAGATTAGCTATCCCTTATTTCAAATGTTTGGGAGCAGAAGTGTTTTGGATTTAGGATAATTTTTACATTGGAATATTCGTATAAATATAGCAAAATATCTTAGAGATGGGACTCAAGTCTAAATACAAAATTCTTGATGATTCATGTAGACTTTATTCACATAGTCTGAAGGTAATTTGATAAAATATAAATAATTTTGTGCACGAAATGAAGTTTTATGTTGCAGAATTTTCTAGTTACAACATCATGTCAGCATACAACATGCTACAGATTTGGGGATATTTTGAATCTTGGATTTGTAGATTAGGGATGCTCAACCTGTGTTTGCATCTGCATGTTGAGACTCTGCTGTGTTAAGAGCTGGCCCTAAAATTCTGAGAACTAACTGAGGACACTAGCTGATTTGAGGGAACTTCCTCCCAAGGAAGGAAGGAATGTGTCACTGTGTAATAATTCTGGCAAAGTTGAAGGGCCTAGCACAGAGACTTAGGAGGCCCTCAACCCGTGCAAGTCTTTTAACCCTGATGGTTTGTGTTTATCTCAATTCATGTCATCCCATCACAACTGCAGAAATGCTCTGCCTCTGAATCCTAGGCTGCCAGTTGCTAATTATGAAACTTAAGGCCACTTTTTTAATGCTTCTGATAACTATCTTCCTGTCTTGTAAAATGGGGTCATACTCTCATTCTCAGATGGGGAAATGTCAATAAAACACCAAAATAAATAAAATGTGAATAAAACAGTGAGAGGAGGCCTTTCTATACTTTAGCTCCCCTTACCCCTTCAATGGTAGTAGGGTAGGTCTCTGAATCCATGTTGTTGTTGTTGTTGTTAGGTGCCGTGGAGTTGGTATCTGACTTATAGTGACCTTCATAGGGTTTTCAATGGCTGATTGTTTCAGGATTGCCTTGGGAGTGGATTGCCAGGCCCTTCTCCCATTTTTGTGGTGCTGGGAATCGAACTCGGGATCTCAGAGACTGCAGCACAGTGCTCTACCAACTGAGCTAAATCCCAGTGAATCCTTCTTAATCCTACTAATTTATCAAGAATGGAAAGATTTTAATAAGAAGATGAAGTTTTCCCCTACAATTTAAATTTCTCACCAAAGACAATAAGCCTCTTAGAATATTGACTCTAGAATAAAGCTACTACAGTAATACATTGCCCACATCATATCTTAACTTTGGAAAGCTATTTTAATCTTTTAACTCATTTTCCTCATCCTTAAAATGGGTATAATAATATCCCCTTATAGAGTTGTAAGAATTTCTTTTACATTTAGCCTTGAGTTTAAGAAACTTAGCACAAGGTCCGTATCTTCCACTACCAAAAGAAACTTGAAATTACTATCTGCCAACTGATATTCAATAGGATTTACAGTAACATTAATAAAACCACTGTCATAGGTTCTGATATCCCAGCCATACTCATATGAGTATATACCAGGAAGTCCAATTTATGCCATGTGGTAGTAATCTTGTTCCAATCTCCTACATCTTTGAGATCAAAGGAATTAACATTTGTGATTTACTACATACTACATATGTAATTTACTATTACTATACTAGTAATTTACTAATATATGTAATATACTATATTAACATATGTAAATTACTATATAGTAATTTACTATATATACTACATATATATATACACACACATATGTTGTTGTTGTTTTTGTTAGGTGCCGTTGAGTCAGTGTCTGACTCATAGCGACCCTCATAGGGTTTTCAATGGCTGACTGTTTCGGGATTGCCTTGGGAGTGGATTGCCAGGCCCTTCTCCCATTTTTGCAGTGCTGGGAATTGAACTCGGGACCTCAGGGACTGCAGCACAGTGCTCTACCAACTGAGCTAAATCCCAGCTCATATATATATATATGAGCTGCCCCACATGTCTGTCAGCTAGTGGTGCTGTAGGGGCTTGTGTGGTGCTGTGATGCTAAAAGCTATGTCATTGGTGTCTCAGATACCAGCAGGGACATCCTTAGTGCACAAGATTCAGCTGAATTTCTAGACTAAGACATACTAGGGAGAAGGACCTGGCAGCTCATTCCTAAAACAACTAGCCATTGAAAACCCTAAGAACAGCAGAGAAGCCCTGTCAAATAGGATAGTGTTTCATTCAGTTATACATAGGGTTGCTATGAGTCAGACTTGACTTGATGGTACCTAACTATAACAATAATACATATACATATATATATATATATATATATATATATATATATATATATACCATATATATATATATACACCATAAATCATGATTTGTGTTCAAGAATTGGCCAAAATTAATGTTCCAACTTGCCTGAAGGGCCTTTCAACTTGATTTCCCACCAAATCAATAATATAAGAACTATATGAGAGTATGATGAAGACATATCTCTGGGTTCTTTCCAGAAATTAGATGGCCAACCATGTGGATCCAAGAACTGAGTTCTCTACATTAGGCTAGAAAATTGACTTGTCGACATTGAAGGCTCTAACACTACTATATTTGCCAGTCCCTGCTATGCTGCAGTTACATGCTACTACAGTTTTGCAGTTAATTATTAAATTATGTCTCCCAAGGGTCCATAGATGAAAGACTTGTCTCCAAGGTAATGGTGTTGGGAGTTTCTGTGGAGCATTCAGTGGTAGAGCCTTATGGGAGGTTTTTAGGTCACTGAAGGCTGCTTTCCAAAGGGATTCTGGGACCCTGCCTTTCCTCTTCCTTTCTCTCTGCTCCAGTTCAGGACATGGTCATTTGCTCCAAAATGTGTACCAAGTATGGCATGCTATCATCAGCCACTTTCCTCAGAGGCCAAGCCTATGGGGTTGCTTGATCTTGGACTTTGAATTTCCTTAATTGTGAGCTAAATAAATCTATTTCATAAGCAGCTTGGGTCAGGTGTTTCATTATAGTGATGGAAAGTCAACTGATAAACTTTTTTGTTCATATCACTTAATCTAGCTTGTAGAGAAACTTGTCTATGCATGGTCCACCAAAATACATCATTATCTGCTTTGTAGTAAATCTATATTAGTCTTTGATCATTAGCTTATTATCATTTTTGAGTAGCTACTTGCCTTTACACAAAGAATGACAGAATAGGCATAGCTCTTTTTATGCATCTTTTACATAGAAAGTTACCAAGAAGTAAAATATTGGCCTCTGAAACTAAAAGAATGAAAAGTGCATAAGCTGTTTAATGTGTAGATAAAAGGAGAATTCAGTATTTTCTTCATAAGGGACTTATTTTCTAAGAAACAGCTTCAGTTTAAAAATATGATAAATAAAAACAGAATTTTAAAGCACTTTGAGAAAAGATTTAATAATTTAGCAAGACTCTCTTCTTTTCCTTGGAAAGGATATAAAAGTGTAAAATTCATTAACTTAAATGTGATAATGTAGCACTATACAATTGTTTTTTAAATAAATCACATTCCTACGGTTACTTTATTGACTAAAACTAAAGACTTTAAATACAGCCAAAAGAAGAAAAAGAAATCTCAAGTATTGTGAAATGAAATGAGGTATATGATTGAAGGTTAAATTTGTAAGGAGATACCCTAATAGTAGGGAAGAAGAATTCAGAAAAAGAACAGTTTTATAATCCTAGGAATTTTGTGACTTCAGTGGTGAAAGATTTAAGGGACTATTAAGAATGTACTGCCTTAAAGCAAGAGGTAGAGATTTAAACAATCTGAAAACAATTCAAAGTAAAAATTTTAAAAATATTTATTTTGGAAGAAAGGTCTTCTGTGAAGACCTCTTGGTATGTGGTACAGTTGTGCAAGTGTAATTATGTTTTCCCATTAAAAATAAATATTTAAATGGGCCAGGCAAATGTTTTCATTCCTATATTATTCTTTGTAGAAAGGAAATCTTCAGACAATATATTTATTGTTTACCACATGCTGTCATTTTTCCTTGTTGATGTTGTTGTTAGTTGCCATTGAGTCAGATCCAACTCATAGTGACCGTAAGTACAACAGAATGAAACACTACCCAACACTGTGCCATGCACATGATCTTTTTATGTTGGAGCCCACTGTGACAGCCATTGTGTTTCTTCTCATTTTAAGTCATGCCACATCAGCAAATGGAGGTCCCACGGGCTTTACTTTATTCCCATCATTAAGGTCAACTCTAATTTGAGAGGCAACTCTTTCTCAGTCATTTCTGAATGTCTTCCAGCCTGAGGGGGCTCATATTCTAGCACTATATTTGACAATGCTTCTCTGCTATTCATAGAGTTTTCAATGGCTACTTGTTTCAGAACTGGGCTGCTGAGTCCTTCTCCTTAGTCTGTCTAAGTCTGAAAAGTCAGCTGAAAATTGTCCACCATGGGTGGCCCTGCTAGTATCTGAAATAGTGAAGACATATCTTTCAGCATCACAGCAATACACAAGCTTCCAAAGCATGACAAACTGACAGACATGTGGGGGTAATGCTCCTTAGTGATTAGGATTAGAAGTCAAGAAATCTGGAATCTTGTAGCTGGACACAGTGGTGCATGCCTGTAATTCTAGTGGCTTGGGAGGCAGAGGCAGGAGGATCACAAGTTTGAGACCAGAGGCAGTCTATGTAATTTAGTGAGACCCTGTCTCAAAAACTAAAAAAATGGGCTGAGGGTGCAGCTCAGTGGTCCAGCACTTGCAGAGCATGCAAGCACAAGCCCCTGGGTTCAATCCCCAGTACCACAAAAAGAAGAAAAAAAAAAAAAGAAAAGAAAAGAAAAAAGAAAAAAAGAAAGAAATCCAGAATCCTAAGCCATTGTGGATGAGAAACTAATTCTTGTAGTAGTGCTGTCTCCAGATCCCACTGAGGAGGTAAAAAATGAAAAAGGAACTATATTTGGAATCTCTGATCTCAATTCTGACGCTTCACCCAAAGTAATTATAAACATATTGAGCATCCATAATCCAAAAACCTGAAATCTGAAATGCTTCAAAATCGGAAGTTTTTGAGCACCAACATGAAATCACTAGTAGAAAATTTCACACTTGACCTCATGTGATGAGTTACAGTCAAAATTTAAGCACATTAAAAATGTTGTCTTTAAAGGATTGAAAAGTAAAGTTATCACATTGGAAATGAAGGTCCACATGACTTATGCCATAGTATTTTCAATTGCATTATCTGCTTGTGAAAGCAGGACATTGAATAAGGGAGACAGGAGAATTGATGCTTTTGAATTACAGAGCTGGGGATGGATATTGAATATATCATGAGTTGCCAAAAGAACCAACAGATCTGTTCTAGATGAAATGCAACCAGAGTGCTCCTTGGAAGCTAGGATGTCTAGATTTTGTCTTACATATTCCGGACATATTGTCAGAAGGAACCAATCTCTGGAGAAGGACATCATGTTTGGGAGAGTGGCAGGTCAATGAAAAAAAAGCCACTCAACTAGATAGATTGACACAGTGACCACAGCAATAGGCATAAACATAAAAAGACTGTGTGCATGGCACAGTGTGGAGTTTCATTCTGTTATACATAGTGTTGCTATGAATTAAACCTGACTCAATAGCATCTAACAAAACAACAAAAATGTATAAAGTTAACTTCAAGTTATCTGTATGAGTATATGAAACACAAAATGCATTATATGGTTAGAATTGGATCCCGTGCCCAAGACATTTTATTATACTTAGGCAAATATTCCAAAATCCAAAAAGACGTAAAATCCAAAATCTTTCTGCTCCCAAGCATTTCAGATAAGGAATATTCAATCCATATCTTCTTTGTTAATTGGGTTATACATAAGTTTCATCTTTTGAGAAGTAGTTAGCTGCTAAAGAAATAATTAAATAACACTTAGTGGATTAGTTTTTAAAAAGAAAAATATAACTGAAAGGAGTAAATTGATATATCCACAATGACAAAACTAGTGGTTAGCAATAAGTTTTTTGCTTCTGTTTATCTCACTATGACCTTTGTATTTACAAAGAGATTATTTTGCATACCTTGAACATATTTCCATATGTTTTCTGACAGTTCTCAGACATCACCAAAAATGCTTCAAAGCTCAACTTAATTACCTTTTCTATGATAGAGACTTCTAGTGCTAACCCTTATCCAATGATCTCCTGAGCATGTGGGAGGATTCAGCATTCTGACCTCCTAGCAGTTAGGTGGAGCCATATAGGAAAATAGTGTATTATGAGTTGAAATGACCTGAGTCTCTTCAGTTCTAAGCTATTACATTACTAGCATGAGACCCTCCAGTACTTGCTTCCCCACTTAGGTAAATGAGGAGCTATGTATTAAAAGGGGTGAGGTGAAATATGGGGATACCTGAACCTGGATTCTGGATGATCATGAGGAATGAATGCTCCTGCAACCCATAGTAGAATTGTGGCATGAGCTAGAAATAAATTATTGGCGTATTAAGCCTCTGGGATATCAAGGTCAACTGCTCACTCCAACATAATCACCTATATCTAGTGAATGTACCTCGACAGGATTTGTTGAATGACAATTAAAGCAGTTCCTCTACCCCAAATGTCCTTTAGATATTGCCAATTCACTGCTCTGGTTGGGATGTGCTATACCTTCTAAGGGTTCATGTGTTGAAATTTAATCACCATTGAGGGTATTAAGGTAGTAGAAACTTAATGTAGCTATGGTGTTTAGAGTTTGGGCCTCTGGGAGGTGATTAGACGAGGGCATCAGGGTGAAGCTCCCACGATTAAATACTGGTGGCTTTGTAAGGAAAGAAACTAGAACACACACACACACACACACACACACACACACACACACACTCCCTTTTTCTTGCCATGTGGTGCTCCACATCACTTCAATATTCTTGCAGTAAGAAGGCTGTCACCAGTTGTGGATCATGGCACTTGAACCTCTAGAAATGTGAGCCAAAATAAATGTCCTTTCCCAATAGAGTTGGGCTGGGATTTAGCTCAGTGGGTAGAGCGCTGCGCTGCAGTCTCTGAGGCCTGGAGTTCAATTCCCAGCACCGCAAAAATGGGAGAAGGGCCTGGCAATCCACTCCCAATGCAATCCCGAAACAGTCAGCCATTGAAAACCCTATGAGGGTCGCTATGAGTCAGATACCGACTCGACGGCACCTAACAACAACAACAACAACAATAGAGTTACTCAGCCTCAGATAATTCATTATAGTAATGCAGAATGGACTAATACAGGAATTACATGAAGGGCACTAAAATAGTTCTGCCTTCAGTGGCTTCTATCAAAAGGGGAGACAAGCTCAAGAGAAGGGTATAGACTAGTCTAAAATGACAATGTCTCTTAAAAATAGTAAGAGATTCTTAAAGAAATAGACAATTCCAGGACTAGGGCAGAAAAGATACCAGATGAGTCTGAAATACCTTATTATGCCAGGAAGGGACGAATATATATGACTTTTGGGACATGTCAAAGGGAGGAAAGAGCCTACTTGAGGAGCTTCTACTAGAAACAAATAAGTCAATTGTAGTATCAAATTGATAATATCCATAACAAATAAAATATCAAATATTTTAAAGTTCATGTCTTTGTAATTATATTTTTAAAATCTTCAATGATCACCACTAGAGGTTGCTAGGGTACCAATTTATTATTCTAAAAACTGGCTAAGAAAAAAGTTGAAGTAGGAAGAACTGAGCATTTATACCAACTCTGCTATATGAACTATATTTTATGGTAAAGAACTAATGAAAGAAAATTCTTACATATTGAAGAATTCTCACTATTAAAGGTAGAAAGAATGATAGGTCATAAATACTCCATTTAGCAACTCTTAATTAAGTAATGTATCAAAGCAATAATAACTAATGACTACTAAAACTCTTACGTGACTAAGGAAAAACTTTGAAATGGAAGAACAAGATGGAAACACCCAGCTGAATTTTAAGAGTACTATAAAATAAAGTAACCATTCATTGTATATCTCTGGATATAATGTTTTTTAATATACATATATATTTCCTAAATGTTGGTGGCAAGATGGTGAAACAGGAGTTTCCAGCACTTATCCCTCCATGAAAACATCAATTTGAACAATCATCCATGAACAAAAATATGAGCTAAGGAATTTGGGTGAGAAATTATGAAAACTGGGTATAGCACTGAAACATTTCGCATTAACTATGTCATGCCTTCTCCAAGCCTGCACACATAGTGAAGAGGGAGATGCCTCCACTTGGGAGGAGAGTGAAACGCACACTCAACTTTGCATAGATCCTGATCCCATTTGTCCCCTAGTGAATTTGGGAACCAGGTCAGTCCCTGAAAACTCAGTCTTCAGGCCTACCTCAGACACAGGCTGTCCAGCAAGGTCACCGACCCCAGGCCAACACTTATGGACTCAAACTCGAGGCTAGACTCAGGTTCTATAGAAGGGAACTCTTACACAATTAGTAGTGAGTTCTCATCAGAAAATTTTCAGGCCAAGCGAGAGTGGGATATGTTCAAAATATTAAATGAAGGAAAAAAATCCCTGTTAATCAAGAATGGTGTGCCTGGCAAAGCTATCCTTCAGAGATAAAGGAGAGATACATTCCAACACAACAAAAGTTGAAGGAGTTCATCATCACTAGACTTGTCCTGCAGGAAATGCTAGAGAGTTCTTCAAGTCAAAATGAAAGGATGTTAACTGATAACATGAAAATCTATCAAAATATAAAACTTACTAAAAAGATAAGAACATAACCAAATTCCTAATACTCTACTATAGTACTTATGCTACATAAATCACATTTAACTCTGCTGTGATAGTTAAAAGACAAAGAGATTTAAAATGACTATAAGTATAATAATTTTTTATTCAAAGTTACTATCAGCTTCCAAGTCTATGTATAATATTTTTTGTAAGCCTCATTGTAATCACAAAGCAAAAACGTACAGTAGATAAACAAAAGATAAAAGTAAGGAATCATAACAGACTACCAGAGAAAACAATCAAATCACAAAGATAGACAGTAAGAGAGGAAGAAAGGAAGAAAAGTTCTATAAATAAACCAGAAAACAATTAATGAAATGGCAATAGTAAGTACTTATTTATCAATAACTAAATCAAATATAAATAGATTAAATTATCCAATTAAAAAAACCACATAGTAGATAAGTGGATCAAATAATAAGACTCAATTTTATGTTTTTTAAAGAAACTCACTTAACCTTTAAGTAAACACCTAGCTAGGAAGTGAGGAGATGGAAAAAAATATTCCAAGCTGGGGTGGTAGCACATGCTTGTACTACCAGTCACTCAGGAAACTGAGGAAGGAGTATCTCAAGGTCAAGGCCAAAGTCAGTCTGTGCAAATTGTTGTTGTTGTTGTTAGGTGCCCTCGAGTCAGTGTCCGACTCATAGCGACCCTCATAGGGTTTTGAACAGTTGACTGTTTCGGGATTGCCTTGGGAGTGGATTGCCAGGCCCTTCTCCCATTTTTGCGGTGCTGGGAATTGAACTCAAGACCTCAGAGACTGTAGCGTAGCACTCTACCAACTGAGCTAAATCCCAGCCCCCAAATGAGACCCTATCTCAAAATAAAACATTTCTAGTTTTATTTATTTTTATTTCATCTTTTGCCACACTGGGAGTTGAACTCAGGGCCTCATGCTTGCATGCTATGCAAGTGCTGGACCACTGAGCTGCATGTCCAGCCCCCTTCCCCCCTTTTTTTTAACTTTTTGAGACAGAGTCTCGCTAAATTACCCAGACTGCATCTGGTCTCGAACTTGTGAACATCCTGTCTCTGCCTCCGTGTTGCTAGGATTGCAGGTGTGCACCACCATTCTGGTTAAAATAAAACATTTTTAAAGGGGAGGCTGGATGTGCAGCTCAGTGATGGAGCATTTGACTGACACATGTGAGGGCATGGGTTCAACTCCTAGTACTGCAAAAATAATTTTTAAAAAAGAAAGAAATAGATATTCTACGCAAATGGGAACCAAAAGAGAAGGGGCAGCTCCACTTAAATTAGCCAATACAAACTTCAAATCAAAAATTGCAGAAATTGACAAAGAAGGTCATTATATAATGATAAAGAGGTCAATTCACCAAGAAGATATAACGATTGTACATACATACACACCCAATCTCAGATAATTTTTAATTGGATAATCTCAGAGTACTCAAACATACAAGGCAAATATTGATAGGAGAGAATGGGTAGACTATAATCCAATAATATGAGGAGTCCTTAATACCTCACTCTCAGCAATGGATAGATCATGCAGACAGAAAATCAAGAAGAAAATATTGGACTTGAACATTTTAGACCAAATCAACCTAACAAATATATACAAAGCATTCCTTCTTATAGCAGCAGAATATACATTCTTCTCAAGTGCACACTGAATGTCCTCTAGCATAGATCATATCTTAGACCACAATGCAAATCTTAACAAATTTGAGAAGGTTGAGGTCATATCAAATATCTTTTCTGACCACAACAATATAAAACTACAAATAAGTAACAGCAGGAATTTTGAAAAGTTCACAAGTACATGGAAATTAAGCAGAATGCTCTCAACCAATTGTTTAATGAAGAATAGAAAAGAGAGATGTAAAAATATCTTGAGACAAGTAAAAATAGAAACACAAGTAAAAAAGTTATGGGATGCAACAAAAACAATTCTATGAGGGAAATTTGTAAGAATTACACCTACATCAAAAAAGAAAAAAAATTCAAATCATCAATCAAGAAACTAGAAAAACAAGAATAAACTAAGCCCAAAGTTAGCAGAGGGAAGAAAATAATAAAGGTCAGAATAGACGTAAATCAAATAGAGACTAGAAGCATAATACAAAAGATCATTGAGAAAATTTAATTGAACCCAGGGTTTCATACATATTTTGCAAGTGCTCTACCTTTGGGCTATACCCGCAGCCATATTTTTAAAAACTTTTTTATCTTGAGACAAGGTCTCACTGAGTTACACTGGCTGCCTCTGGCCTCAAATCTGTGACTTCCCTGCCTCTGTCTCCTGAGTTGCTGGGATTATAGGCATGAACCACTGTGCCCAACTAAAACATAAATTGGTCTTCTGAAAAGATAAACAAAATGACAGCCTGTCAGCTAGAATAAGAAAAAAGAGAAAAGAGACAAAATAAAAAATGAAAGAGGATATATTATAAATGGTATGACAGAAATACAAAGAATCACAAGACACTACTAAGAACAATTATAGCCTACAGCTGTACCACCCTGGTGTCAGATCCCATCATGTCCTGGAAGCTAAGCTGGGTCTGGCCTGGTTAATACTTGGATGGGAAAGACTGCCTAGGAATATTGAGTGCTGTAGACTTGGGAGAAGGACAAGACAGCTCACTTCCAAAACAACCAGCCATTGAAAACTTTATGAATAGCAGAGAAGCACTGACAATAATGCCAGGCATCACACAGTGTTGGGTAGTGTTTCATCTGTTGTAAATAGGGTCCCTGTGAGTTGGAGCCAAATTGACAGTATCTAACAACAACATGAACAATTATACATCAACAGATTGGAAAACCCAGAAAAAAGAAAGTGAGAGAAGCATATAACCCATTAAGATTGAGTCATGAAGAAATAGAAACTTGAACAGATTGCTAGTGATGAAAGAGATTGGATCAATAATAAAAACTCCTCTTAAAGAAAAGTCCAGCACCTGGTGGCTTCATGATTGAATTCTGTTGGAATTCCCAGGGGGATAGAGAGTACCCCAAACATGGCTGATCCCAGCAGCTCATCTAGGCCACTTGGAGGACCAATCCCTCTCCTCCAAGGCAACTGACCCTTACCCTATATCCAGGTCATGTGCTCCCATTGAACTGGTCACCTTTACCATATATCCGGGTATCTCACTCTTCCCCCCTCCCATCGAGTGGGCCAAGATGGCACCGAAGGTATGGTAGCATCTAAAGCCCCCCTGGGGCCTGACTGGTCATTTGTGATCCAACCCTCTTCCCCTGATTGGCTGGCTATCAGGCCATATAAACTCTGGAGCTCAGAGTTCAATAGCCATTCTGAACACCATCCAAGAGAAGCTCACTGGGTCCTTGCAGTTCCTTAAGGGCCCAAGGCCCATTTACTTGCCTGCCTAGCCTAGCCTCCAGCCTTCTTCTGACCTGCCTTCATCATACTTCAACCCACCTGCCACTTCTATCTGACCCCGACCTCTACAATGCCAAATATCCTACACTGACAGCTGACAGCTTCAAGAGGCAAGACTCTGAGAGGCAAGCCTCCAAAAGTCCAGCCCAGAGCCCCCGAAGTGGAGAATCCTGTGAGCCAGAAAAGCAATGACACCCAGGAGTCTCTGCCCTAGCAGCAGAGACAGCAGCTGAGCGTTTCCCTTATCCAACTCCCTTTTCCCCTCTCCCTAATCCTCCATTCCTTTCCCCTCCTTTGCGAATAAACCCCTGTCCTTTTATCCTGAGCTTGATTCTCTGTTCTCTGGGCACAGACTCACCACTGGGTGCAGCATTGGGGCACCCACCTCTTGATTCCACCCACAGCACAGAGAGAGAGAATCCCCAGAAAGAACCCAACAAGTTCTACAAATGTATAAAAAACTAATACCAAACTTTATCAAACTTTTTTTCTGTTTTGTTTTGTTTTGTTTTTGTTTTTGTTGTTGTTGTTGTTTTGTAGTACTGGGGGTTGAATCCAGGGCCTTACGCTTGCATGCTTTGCAAGTGCTATACCACTGAACTGTACACCCAGCCCATTTTTTTATTTATCAAACTCTTTTACAAAATTGAGGAGGAAATAATTGTTTGAAGCTCATTTTACCAGGCCAATATCATCCTTACACCAATGTCAGAAAAGGAATTTATAAGAAAGGAAAAGTATAGGGCAATATCCTTATTAAACATAAATGCAAAAATCTTTAATAAAATACTAACAAACTGCCTTCAACAGCATATTAAAAGGATCTTTTGCCAAAATCAAATAAGACTTATCCCTGAAATGCAAGGATGGTTCAACATCTGCAAACTTATAAAGGTAGGATACACAATATGGACAAAAAGAATGACAAAACACATTATCATCTCAATAGATGGAAAAAATCTGATGAAATTTAATATCCTTTTATGATAAACAGTCCCAAGAAATTACCTCAACACAATAAAGGCCATGTATGGCAAGCTCACAGATAACATTATACTCAAAAGGGTACTTCAACTAAATAGTCAAAAGGTTTTATTCTAGCATAAAGAACGAAACAATGATATTTCTCTTGACACTTCAACATAGTACTGGAGTTCTTGGTCAGATCAATTAGGCAAGAAAAAGATATAAAAGAGATCCAAAGAGAAAGGAAGAAGTGAAACTATGTTTGCTAATAACATGATCTTGTATATAGAAAATCTTAAAGACTAAACACACACACACCCACACACACACACACACACACTCACATTCCCCCACAATCTGTTAGAACTGAAAGATGAATAAAGTTGCAGAATACAAAATCAACATTCAAAAATCAATATTTCTAAAAACCAAAAATGAACTATCCTAAAAAAGAAGTTAAGAAAACAATTCTGCTTACAAAAGAATCAGCAAAAGAAAATAAGATCCCAAGGAGTAAATTAAACCAATAAAGTGAAAACTCCTATAATAAAGGCCATCAAACATTGGTAGAATAGACTAAAGGACACAAGAATAAATGGAAAGATATCCTGTATTCATGGATTTGAAGAATTGATATTGTTAAAATGTCTACACTACCCAAAGCCATTTTTCGCAGAAATAACTTTAAAAATCCTAAAATACATGTGGAACCACTAGTGACCCAGAACAGCCAAAGCGACAATGAGCAGACAGAACAGAGCTGAAAGTATCATAGTATCTTATTTCAAAATATATTACAAAGCCATAGTAAGCAAAACAGCAATGCAACAGCATAGAAAGACCCAAAATAAGCTTGCACATGTAAAGTCAACTAATCCTCAACAAAGATTCTAAGAACACATACTGTGGAAAGAACAATCCCTTCAATAAATAAATGGAAGAAATGTAGAATAGTATCAGACTTTTATAACAAACCATACAAAAATAACTTTGAATAGATTAAAGATGTAAACACAAGACCTAAAATTATAAAACTACTAGGAGAGAACATAACAATATAGTTCTAGGACAATAGTCTGGGCAATGATTTCTTAGATCTGACTGGTAGGATTTGAATCCTAGATGTCCTCCAAAGACTCATGTGTTCAAGGATTGGCCCCAAGTACAGCAATGTCCAGCAATGGGGCTTTTAAGAAATGATTGGATCATAAGGACTCTGATCTCATCAATGGGTCAATTCATTGATAGATTCATAATTTGATGGGTTATTGAGAGCTGATAGAAACTTAGGAGGTAGGACCTTATTGAAGGAAGTTGGTCCTTGGGGGTATGCCCCTTGAGGACCATATCTTGTCCCAGTCCCTTGTCTTCCTCTCTTGCTATTCTTCATTCACTTAGCTTTCTATCCCACAGATGAGTATGATCCATGATCTCATGTGGTGATCAATATGGCCCAGTCAATGCTGCAAACTCAGACTGAATACAAGAGCAACTCCTCTGCTGTTGGGGAGGAGAGAAAAAATGGTGATGAGAGGAAAAGTGGGCAAAGGGGTGGAAGTATTTCCTTTCTCCATACTGATGCAATGACTGCAAAAACAAATAAAACATAATCCCTGTTCTCTAGGAGCTTAGAAACAAATAGTTGTCAGAGTCATCCAGGTGGTAGGATATAATACTCAGTTAGTTTCCCAGTGGTCTTCACCTTCTTCTTTCTACATCTTCCCTTTGCCATCTAGCTGTCTGCCTCATTCTTACTACTCTGTCATTACTAACTTGAAACAAAAATTCTGAACATTGTACAAATTGTGCAGATACACTTCTTGCAGATCTGCTAGAGAGCCCTGTTCTAACCATTGCTGAAGATGTAAAGGCCAGATAAATAAACAAGGACATGGATATTGAAGGTTCAGCCAAATTTGCTCCTTTAAGAAAATAGCAGAGCTGTGCCATTCATTGTGGAAAGAGAGGAAGCCCTGATGGTGTCCATCTCAGTACCATGTCAGCCTTGCTGCCTCCTTAGATGGAAATCTCTGACCCCTTAAAGTATTAGACTTTCCAGCTTTGATCTTCTGTGGTGTCAGCATCTCCACAAATACCGAATTAAATGGGGTACTTGCAGACTTGTAAAGCCTTGGAAGAAAATCGGGTTGGGACCAAGGGTTTCTGAGGAGCCAGGGTCAACCTGAGATGACCATTCACTGACATGCTCCAAACATGATACGAGGTCTGAATGTGAGAATTACCTTCACAGCTCTTACTTTTAATTACTACATTAAAGTTGTTCTTTCTCTTGACTATTCTCCACCAATGATTTCTCACTGGTCCTTTATCTTGCACAATTGTCTTCCAGCCTCTTAAAAAGAATTATTAAAAGAAGCAGTAGAAGCAACTAGGACAGAGGTTTTAAAATTTTTTGCACAAATCTTAAATATCATTCTGTTACTTCCTTCTCAACCAGCCTTGAAATTACAAGTCAATTTATATTTTTGTAATGTCCTCACAAAGGAAACTATTCATTGCCCAGTGTTGGGGGAGCCATTTTTTTTCTGAGTAACAGTTTCACAAGGTGCTCAAAGCCACCTAATTAGACAAAATCACAGAGAGCTAAGACTTAAGTGCCACCTCTCATGAACACAGCCCATACCAAAGGCAATGAGAATAAGAAAAGGCAAGAGACATGACGTCTAAACTACAGAACAGGCATTTGGAGAGTTTGTGAAAAATCTCCTTCCATGTCTGAACCCACACAATCACACATCATGGAACTGCAGCAATAATCTGAATTAAGCTAAAAATGAGGAGGTATTTTCTCTTCTTTTCTTCTGTACTTAGTGGTGAAGTGGAGATGTCATAATTACCCAGTAAATTGGTTCTTCCTAGGCTAGCAAATTGAGCCATGCAGGGATAGGGTGGCTTCTGAATTATCCAGACTGCTTACCCACACTAATCATGAATATTTATGAAATCTGAACCTCACTTTGTGCTCTGTAAATACAGCCTGAATTATTCAGATTGTTTGTCTATACTGTAATAAATGGAAATTTCTCCTTGTACCTTATCTTTAGTCTTAAAAAATAAGCACTATAATGTTTGGGGTATAAGGATAAAATAAGACAAAGGCATCTGCCTTCCCCTATTATGGAACCCCATTAGCCATGCTTGTATCTGTGAAATGATTTGTTTATGTTAAGCATATATTGCGAGTTTGATGGTTCAACAGTGTTTAACCTATGGCTAAGCCTCAAATTAGTTAAGCATTAAAAACATTTCAATGGTTCTGTAATTCAATCAAATGGCCTAGCAGGAGATTAATTAGAAACATATGTGACACATAAGCCAATGTCACAAATGAAGAAGAAAGGATTTGCTTTGTACTGTTCCAAAAAGGCTTGTGCAGAGCAATGGTCAGCACTTATATTGCAGCAAACATGGGCCCATAAGCAAAGACCTCAGGTATATGTTTTAACTGGACATGTAAAAAATTAGACTTAAAGACATATTATTTTATAATTAAAGCCTAAGGAGATAATACTACATTATTTGCATTATTTTATTCCAGTCTATGTATTTTATGTGCAATTATTCCTTCAGCACAATATCTGCAAAATAGTTCTAGTATACCACTAAAATACAGCTTGTTTTCTTTCGAAGATTTTACACACTTCTGCAGACAGCTGAAAGGTAGTTAATCTGATGTGAATTGTTTTGCTTTAGGTTTTACTATGCAATGAGATTGTTTATATTAGTAAATCCCTTCATGAGCTGTTTGTGGATTATTGGTACCATATGATTTAAACTCTGGTACTTGATTCTTAAATAAAGGGCAATCTATCCAAATATGGCATTCAAAGGACATCTATCCAAATATGGCATGTCAAGTTTAAAGCTATGCATTCTATACCTTTTGTCTTGCTATATTTGGTGTTGTTTACATATAGTATTTGTGTTATATTTATATTATTTGTATATAATGAAGATGAAAAGAAAAATCATTCATTTTATGGGATTTGCTACTGGACTTTTATGGCTATAATAGTGTGATATTTCCCTACAATTGCTAATCCTAGATGGTCCAGGCTTAAAATGATAATCCAAGTCTGCTGTGAAAACAAGAAGCCCCACAGATCACCTGCTGTTGTGATTTTAACACACAATCTGGGGAAGATCTAACTTTAACCCTGTGAACTCTAACAAATGATAGGACTATCATAGTAAAGAATGAGAAACTCTTCAGAAAAAAGTACTTTAAGAAGGTAGGGAAAATGTACCTAGATTATCTTAAATTGAAAGTAAACTGTCATTGAGTCATCATACCACAGACACACCTGCATCTCCATATGCAATGAAGCACTTTTCGCAATAGCAAGGATATGGAACCAACCAAGGTGCCCATCAACAGAAGAATGGATTAAAAAATTATGGTACATTTATACAATGGAATACTACTCAGCAATAAAAGAAATGAAATAATGTCATTTGCAGCAATACGGATGGAATTGGAGAATATCATCTTAAGTGAATGGACACAAGCCCAAAAGAGAAATACCATATGTTCTCATTCATATGTGGGTGCTGAATCATACTTAAGGGAGGGAAAAAGGCCTATACATAAATTGAAATATGAAAAATGCACAGTTAAACTTAGCATAGAAGGGACAACATAAGCAGTGGAAAGGAAGAGGGAGGGATCTAGCAGAGGGAAGCAAAAATTGGAGAAGATGGGATGGGGAGGAGGGTTGAAGGGCAAGAGGTCAATCCAGTGTAAACAGTACAACTTCATGAGTATGTTGGAAAAATAGGGGAAGATAACCCAAATAAGTATCAGAGTTTAACTACATACTAGCTGAAAGGCTCCATAAACTTTGTGGGTTAATGACAGTGTTGCTAGAAATGATGTAAAGGATGCATAATGGAAAAAGCCAATGCTGTATTACTCTCTACCCCATTATCATTTATTAATAAAAGAAAAAATAAAATAAAATCTTTTTTAAAAAGGAAAAAGTAAATGGTCAAAGATATCTACTCTTCATACCTGCCCACATACCATTTAAATGTTTAAATGTTCAATGGAGTAAAAAGCACATGAGAATATGTTTTTTTTTTATTTAACTCTAAGATAAGTTAATACTTTTATTGAAATGCCATTCCCAATGGTAGTGCATACCATCACATCTGGATCAGGAAAATTCAGGTGGTTCAGTCTGGGGTACAACCAACATTTGCTGAAGGAAATATTTTGTGTTGATACCATGGAAGGAAGCTAATTAGTATTGTAAAGGGAACATTCCAACCACAAAAGGGCTAAACTTTCCCTCTTGGTTCCTCACTGTCTTAGCCATCAAACAAAATATCATAGACCAAGTGGCTTAAACAACAGAAATTCATTTTCTTATGTTACAGGGCCAGAAGTTGGAAATCAGAGTGTCAGTACAGTAAGGTTCTGGGGAAGGCCCTCTTCCTGAGGGCCTTCCTGAAGGCTTCAGATGGCCACCTTTTAGGTGTCTGATGGCAGACAAAATGCAAGCTCCAGGTTCTTCTTCCTATAAAGACACTAAGCCCATCCTGGGGACCCCACCCTTATTATCTCATCTAAATCCAATTATCTCACAAAGGCTGCACTTAAAAATATCATCATACTGGGTTTTATGGCTCCAACATATGATCTAGGGGGGAATACAAACATTACACCACCTGAGAATGTGTCAAATCTAAGGCATTTAGTAGCCCGTGGTCCTTGAGGACAGCTTCCTGGAGACAGAGACAAGGGCAGGTGTTGCCCATCACTCTATATCCATGAACAACAATCCGACAGGACAAGACAAGATGCCTGGAATGAAACCCTGAACATTGGGATATGAGTTTCTCAGCCACATTAATAGGCCTCTCACTTGTGTGATTATAATTCAATATATGGATGTGATATGCTGTGACAGAGGATTTGCTCCAGGTTTAATCCACTGGCTCAGCTTTTGTGGCTTGCAGAGGAATATGCCTCCTACTTCCCTGTTATGGCCTGAGTCTAGTGTCCACACTTTGTATAGTAACATATGACAAGCCAGAAGCAAAAATCACTGTGTCAGTTTTCAGAGTTACAGAAGCAGCCTACTCTTGGCTGGAGTGAGGCTCACCAAGACATTGAATCACAACTACTGGTTGAGTACTCTGAACATCTTGGAACCATGTGGAAGGTCAGCTTTATAGGAAGCCAGTTTCTTCCTCATTGGGAGCACTGTGTGTGGAGGCTTGTCATGCAAAAGTTCACCTCTCATACAGCTTGTTCATGAATTATGAGATTTTTATATATTCCTAAACTACAAATTGTCTGTGTATATTATGTTCAAATTTCACATGTAGACTGTCGAATGTTATTAATTTGTGAGATTCCCTACCCCTATACTGTTCTTGTCAGGTTTTAGTATGAAGATGTTGATAGGGTTTTTTATTAGCATATATTCATTGCACAAAATAATAGGCTTTATCATGACATTTTCACACATGTATACATTGTACTTTGGGCTGGGATTTAGCTCAGTTGGTAGAGCGCTGCGCTGCAGTCTCTGAGGTCCCGAGTTCAATTCCCAGCATGACAAAAATGGGAGAAGGACCTGGCAATCCACTCCCAAGGCAATCCCAATATCAGTCAGCCACTAAAAACCCCATGAGGGTCGCTATGAGTCAGATACCGACTCGACAGTACCTAACAACAACAACAACATACATTGTACTTTGATCATATTCACTCCCTGTAACCCTCTTTTGTTCCCCTGCCCCTTCTCACTGCTCCCCTTCCTCTTCTCAAATAATCTCCCTTCCACATTCCTGTCTTTTTTTCTAATAATACAGATTCAGCATAAAAGAGAAAACATGATATTTATCTTTCTGAGTCTCACTTATTTTGTTTAACATGATAGTCTCCAGTTCCATCCATTTTCATAAAAATGCCATGATTTGGTTCTTCTTTGTGGCTGAATAAGACTTCATTGTGCATACATACATTTTCTTTATTCATTCATTCATTGATGGACACTTAGGCAGCTCCCATAACTTGACTATTGTGAATAGTGCTGTGCTAAACATGGGTATGCAGGTATCTCATGCTGACTTTGATTCCTTTGGGTATATACCCAGCAGTGATATAGCTTTATATCTTTTTTCTAAGTTATAGAATTCTTATGATTTTGATATGTGTCCCCCCAAATGGTATATTTATTGAATGCTTAGCCCCCAATGCAAGCAGTGTTCAGAAGTGGAGCTTTGCAAAGTGATTGGATCATAAGTGCTCTGCCTTCATGAATGGGCTAACCCACTGATTCAAAATTTGAACAGACTTTTGGAAGCTGGTGGTACTATGGAGAATGGGATCTGCTTGGAGAAAACAGGTCACTTGGAAGCATATCTTTGAAGGGTGTATCTTGCCCTGGCCCCTTCCTATTACCTGACTCTCTGCTTCCTGGCTGCCATGAAGCAAACAACTTTGCTCCACCAGGCCCTTCCACTGTGACATTGAGCCTTACCACAAGCAAGAAACCATGAAGCCAGGTAACCAAGGACTGAAGCCTCTGAAACCATGAGCCCAAATACGTCTCTCTTTCTTTTAAGTTTCTCTCAGTATTTGTCATAGAGACAAAAAAATCTGACGAACACAGGGATATTTTCTCTTTATTATTTAGAGTAGGGGGGCTGGGATTTAGCTCAGTTGGTAGAGCACTGCTCTATAGTTTCTGAGGTCCCGAGTTCGATTCCCAGCACCACAAAAATGGGAGAAGGACGTGGCAACCCACTCCCAAGGCAATCCCGAAACAATCAGCCATTGAAAACCCTATGAGGGTCGCTATCAGTCAGACTCCACTCGATGGCACCTATCAACAACAACAACAATTTAGAGTAGTAGATATGAAGCTGAACTTATTTGTTCCCTAAAGTCTGATAATAATTTTTTTAGAATTTTTTTAACCATGGAAAACTGCTAATCATGAATTCAGTTACTTCAGTGGTTATAGAATTATTTAAATATGCATTTACCTCTCAGGAAAACTTTAGTAAGTGAAAATTTTCTAGAAATGGGTCTATTTATTCAAAGTTTAAAATATTCTAGGGAAAAATATTTTTACTGTGCTTATTTTTTGTTAAATGTAGCTTTTGGAGTTTTCCCTCTTTTAAATTCCTATTTTTATTTATACCTCTCCACTTTTGTATTTTCTTAGGCTTACCAATGCTTTTTTCTGTATTATTAATTATTTCTGATTGACTTTTATCTGATTGGTTATATCTAGTTGGCTTGGTTGAGCATCTTTTCTGTGCATTTATCTACTTCATGATCAGTAATAAAAATTTTACCTTTACCTTCTTTAAATCATTTCTTCTTTTGCATTTAGTTATTTTGTAGACTTTTTCTCTAGATTTTTAAGTTGGATATTAGATCATTACTTGTTGTTGTTGTTAGGTGTCATCAAGTTGGTATCTGACTCATAGCGACCCTCACAGGATTTTCAATGGCTGACTGTATCAGGATTGCCTTGGGAGTGGGTTGCCAGGTCCTTCTCCCATAGATCATTACTTCCTAGTCTTTTATTTTATAACATAAACATTAGATGTGTCAGTATGTTTTGACTTCTATAAAAAATGTCAATGGCTTTTTTTGTACAAGGAGGCTTGTAAACAGAAATTTATTTCTCTGACTCCTGGGGACTGGGAAGTATGAGATCAAGACATTGGTACATTCAGATCACTCCTTCCTTCTACACTTTACAGCCTCCAATAACAACTATTCTACTCTCTTCTAATCTGAAATTAATTATTTTAGCTTCCACATATAGAAGATGGTGCAGTATTTGCCTTTCTGTGCCTGGCTTATTTCAATTAACTTGGTGTTGTCCAGCTTTACCCATTTTGCCACAAAAATAGAATTTCATTCTTTTTTATGGCTTAAAAATATTCTAATATTCCAATTTTTCTACATACTTGGGTTCAAATTATGTTTAAGATTGAAACTTTTTCTGTAGTGAACTTTCTTTTTACATTGCCAGTACTATTACATGAATTTTCTAGCCCATCTATATTATTACCATTCTTTGGTATTATTGGTGTTATTATAATTATTTCCAGGACCATTAAAGTTGGGCTGTTCACCCTGAGGTCACCCCTCCCCCATTCCTCATTCCTCCTTGTTCCTCCTGTCCCCACTCTCCTCTCCCAGGATTTCCTCCTTTTGCTAGATCTCGCCCTCCTTCTGTTGTGTTCCCCAAATTGTCCCTTCTCTGCTAGGTCTACTTTAGCTTTTTTTCTTTTGTTTTTTAATTTTTTTATTATGTTCCAACCTCCACATAGGATTTTTTCCTTCTTAAAATTTTGATTCAGCTCCCACATATGAGTGAGAACATGTGGAATTTCTCTTTCTGAGCTTGTGTTTGTTCACTTAAAATAATTTTCTCCAATTCCATCCATTTTGCTGTGAATGGCATTATTTCATATTTTTGATTGCTTAGTAGTATTCCATTGTGTATATGTATCATAGCTTTTTTATCCATTCTTCTGTTGATGGGTACTTTGGTTGATTCCATATCCTTGCTATTGTGAAAAGTGCTGCATTGAACATGAAGATGCAGGTGTCTCTGTGGTATGATGACACATCTCCCTTTGGGTAAATTCCCAATAGTATTAGAGGTGGGTCATATGGTAGATCTATTTTTAGTTTTTTAAGATACCTCCATATTGATTTCCAAAGTGGTTGAACTAATTTACAGCTCCACCAGCAGTGTAAGAGTGTTCCCTTTTCTCCACAACCTCACCAGCATTTGTTGTTATTTGTTTTATTGATCTTCCCCATTCTTACTGGAATAAGATGGAATCTCAGAGTTGTTTTAACTTGCATTTCCTTAATGGCTAGGGATATTGAGCATTTTTTCATATGTTTCTTGGCTTTATGGGCCTCTTTACTTGAGATCTGTCTGTTTAGTTCCTTTTCCCATTTGTGTATTGGGTTATTTGTTTTCATTTTTCATGATAAAAACCCTGGAGAAGATAGGTATAACAGGCAAATACCTTAACATCATAAAAGTCATCTATGACAGACCTACAGCCAACATTATATTAAATGGAGAGAAACTGAAACCATTTCCCCTTAGATCTGGAACAAGGCAAGGATGTCCACTCTCTCCTATTCTACTTAACATGGTAATTGAAGTCCTCGCCAGTGCAATCAGACAAGAGAAAGAAATCAAAGGGATACAGATTGGCAATGAAGAGGTCAAACTATCCTTATTTGCAGATGACATGATTCTATACCTAAAAGACCCCAAAACCTCATCCAGAAAACTTTTAGATCTAATCAACTCATTTAGCAAAGTGGCAGGATATAAAATCAACACAAAAAAAATCAACAGCTTTTCTTTAGACCAACTGTAACCAGGAAGAGAAGGAAATTACAGAAAAAATACATTCATGATAGAAAATTCACCAGAAAATTAAGTACCTTGGAATCAATCTAATCAAAGACCCTTCAGGTCTCTACAAGGAAAATTTCAAAACATTAAAGAAAGAAATAGCAGAGGATACTAAAAAATGGAAGGACCTTCCCTGCTTCTGGATGGGGAGAATCAATATAGTGAAAATGGCTATCCTACCAAAAACAGTTTATAGATTTAATGCAATCCCCATTAAAATTCCATTGGCTGACTTTAGAGAAATAGAAAAAATGATCCAAAAATTCATATGGAATCACAAAAGACCATGTATAGCCAAAATACTCTTAACCTGCAAAACTAGTGCAGGTGGAATCACAATCCCTGACTTTAAGCTATACTATAGGGCAGTGGTGGCAAAAACAGCTTAGTGCTGGCACAAAAATAGACCTGAAGACATGTGGAACAGAACAGAAGATCCAGAAAGACCTCAACACACCTATAGCCACCTAATTTTCGATAAAGGAGCAAAGCAAGTAAATTGGAAAAAAGATACCCTTTTCAATAAATGCTGCTGGGAAACATGGACATCTGCTTGCAGAAAAATGAAAACCAACCTGCATCTCTCAATATGCAGGAAAGTTAATTCAAAATGGATAAAAGACCTCAACATAAAACCAGAAACTTTAAAACTAACAGAAGATAGGATAGGTAATATGCTCCAACATATAGGCATAGGAAAGTATTTCCTTAATAGGACTCCAATTGCTCAAGAAATTGCAACAAGAATAGATAAATGGGATTACATGAAATTAAAAAGCTTCTGTGCAGCAAGGGAAACAACAGAGTCAAGGAAATTTGCACTGAATGGGAAAATTTTTTCACATCCTATACATTAGACAAAGGTCCAATTACCAGAATTTATAAAGAAGAAAAAAATACTCCAGAATTACTATTCTTTGTAAAGGATCTCCAAACTTTATAATTCATTTCCCATTTCAGATTGACAGAACTACATTTGTTTAATTATATGGTGGTAAAACTGCCCCCTTCTTATGAGATACAATTTATCAGGACCTTATTAACTGTGTAGAACTTTCACCTTTTGAACTTAATACCAATATAAGGTCATTTTAGACCAAATTAAATGTTTCCTCAAAGTTATTTTTAGAATGTTCATTAAAAACATCACAATAAAATAAGCTCTTAACATATATATGCTCCTCCAGATTTTAAATCATGGGTTGACTTACATGAAGAATGAATGTTTATTATCTAAGATGTAGCCTGTTAAATAATAAGCCATTTTGATAGCTCCCCCCAAAAGCAGTTTCTCTAAATGATGGCTCCTTTCACATATGATAGGTGGCGACTTTAGACATATTTGAAAATAAATAATTGTTTCAAGCATTAACAACCCAGGTCTCCAAATCTGAGTGCAGAGTAAATATGAATCAGACAGGAAAAATTACCACATACTAAAAAAACCACATCAAAGAATTCTTTGGGTTTGAGCCCACTGACTGGTCTGTGGAGGGCAGCGGCGACCACATAGAGCATGCACAGACACAGAAAGATACAGTCGTTGAAGGGTTTCCCTAGCGTTCAATGTATTGAAGACTGGGGCAAAGACTTTCTCATCATTACAGGCCTTCAACTCTCCTCACAGACTTCCTGTGGAGACCAGCAACACACTTCTGACAAATTCCCAACAGTTTATTTGTCAGATATTTTATTCAAATTGCTTCCTTCTCCTTGCAGAGTACACAGAAGAACAGCAATATCCCATCCCCTCTGTGCCTCCTAACTGCTGTTTCAAGGGATAACGAGCAAATTTAGATCTTCATTACAATGTTAGTTTGGACTGCAGGCCCTACTTATTTTTCTTTACCTTGCTATTGTAATCACCAGAACAAGAAGACTGACTCTGGATAAAAATATTTATTTGGAGCTAGTTGTAAAGGTGTTCATTTGCTAAAATGGTAGGAACTGGCTAGTACTGTTCTTTAGAGAGAGTTCTGAAAGCTCATTATGTCTCAGCCACATATAGCTTCTATGATTTTCCATGCTCACACATTTGAAAAGCATATTTTAAATTATAATCCTTTCTCCTTCAGTGTTTTCAAATGATCAACAACTATCTCAAATCCTTTCCTCTTTTTGGAGCTTGAATCTTAGTTTTGATTATCCCCTTTCTTGGAGCTCAGTGTAAACCTTGTTGACCCAGAACACTGAAAAACCTATGATATAATCTAATAGGAATATTAAAGTAAGAAAAAAAGGTGATAATAAAGATTGGGAATCACTGAGGCTTGGTTACCATCTCATGAAAAATATTAGTAACTATTTTTTGAAAGGATGAAAGCTTTATTAGATAATAACAATCAACTTAACAGTCAAATTATGCAGCATTGGAAAAGTTCTAATGTGAGTGAGAGATGTTTAGACTGGGCAAATAGATTTGGTTGTCAAAAGCACAAAGGAACTAAGAATTCTGTGTACATTAAGAAGAAACTAGAAGGGGAAGCTGAGAAGAATACTTCCATTGAAGGTTCAGCAAAGGAAAAGAGCAGGTTATCTTATGAGAAGGCAACATTAAGCAAAAATAAATAAATAAATAAATTGCATCTACTGGGATTCTAGCTCCTAAAATTCCCAAATCTCCCTCTGAATTATAGAACTCTACTTACTTTTTTGCCTTCAGCCCTACCACTGTGGTATCCAATCCCTTCAGATCTTGGAGGCTAAGCAGGGTTGGGCCTGGTTCGTACTTGGATGGGAGACTGCCTGGGAACATCAGGTGCTATAGGCTTGGGAGAAGGACCAGGCAACCCACTTCCCAAAATCAATCTGACACAGAAAACCCTATGAACAGCAGAGAAACACTAACAATATTGTTTTGCCTGTTGTACATAGGGCTGCTATGAGTTGGATACCAACTCAATGACACCTAACAACAACAACAACAACTTATTTTTTTAAAACAACTTTTCATGGCTGGGTAAAAGAGAGAGAGATATGATGATAGAAAATTGGTCAAGAGAGCTATGATGGGAACATTCTGTCTGTCATCATTGGCTTTCCAGATAGATGGAAAGGCACAGGAAACAAGGAATGTAACCTTCTTTAGAAACCAGGGACAGCCCTCAGTTTGCACTTGGCAAGAATATGAAGACCTTCATGTAATAGGTGCAGGGAACTTAATTCTGCCAACCTGAATGAGGAGGAGACAGAAAAGAAAGTAGCTCTGCTGATCCTTGCATCTAGTCTTGTGAGACCCATGTGGGACTTCTACCTATAAAGAAATAAATTTATATTGTCTCAGGGAACTAAATTTGACAATTTTTATGATCATGAATTAATATAAAATTTATACCCAAAGTGTCAGTGTAAAGGAAAAGTAAAACATTTTCAGACATGTACAGATTCAGGATGTTTACCCTCTTGTTATCTTTTCTGAAATAACCACTTGATAAGTACTCCAGGAAAACAACATAAGACAAAAAAGACAGACATAATAAGATTTGATAAACAGTGGAACTAACAGGATGATAGCTGTACATTGAACTTGGAAAGCCATCAGTCCACAGGTAAACACTGTCAATGGTCTCCAAGAAAATACTAGGAGAAATTGAAATGAATATATTGCAAACAAGAATAACAACTGAAAGATTTTATTAATTGGATGAAGATATTATATGATGTTTTCTTCAAAAGGACAGAGGCAATTGGAGGTTGAAAGAACAGAAACTCCATGGGAAATGTCATACTATATACTAGAAGTAAATCCAAATGTAATGTAATATTGAGGAATTTAGAGTAAGTGTAAGGAATCCACTAAACCTTGATAATGGCAACCTTCACTGTACAGTAGACCATGAATGCTGATAGTGTATTTGCAGAGAAATCCTATCCCACCACTTGGCATCAAAGACAACACTATTGAATATAATCTTGTTAACCAAAATGCCTTGAATTGATTTTCAGTGTTTAGAATGAGCTGTAGCCCAGCTGTTGGAATTTGGATGTTGAATGTCTCCCAAAGACTTACCTTGGTCCCCAGGGTAATGTCACTGGGAGGGGCTGTGAACCCTTAGGATGTGGGACCTTGTGGGAGGTCCTTAGAAGAACATCCTCAAAGAGGATTGCAGGACCCCAGCCTCTTCTTCCTACTCTTTTCCCTCTAAGTCATGAAATGAGCAGTTTTGCTCCACTATACATTCCTGCCATGATATGCTGCCTTGTTACAAGCCTACAGCAATAGAACCATTTTATCTTGGACTGGAACCTTCAAGTCATGAGCTAAAACAAAGCTTTTCGCATTATAAGCTAATTATGTCATATATTTCTTAATAGTGATGAGAAGCTAACACACCAGCAATAAGTGACTTCATAATGGTTACAGAATGGAATTTATTGATGTTGACAATATAAAGTAAATGTATATCTGACAAAACTATGAAGGTAAAAACGTAGGCAGGGAATGAGGAAGAAGGAAGGGTGGGTTGGTGATGTTGGTTACCCTATATACTGGTCAGGGCAAAGTTAACAAGTACTAGTAAATGTATAACAAAACATAATAGTAGAAAATAATTCAAGACAGAAGTAGTTAAGTGGTTATAATGGCAAAGTGAGCAAAATAATGAAAAATCATATAAAGCCACACACATAAGCTCAGTTACAAATAGGATCAATTATTAACTATATTACTATAACCATAAATACAATTTTAAAATCAACACAATGCTTAAAGAAATGTTTATTTTGCATAAGAGTCACCATAGACACATAAATACATACATTACATTTTTCAAAATAAGGGAAAGACTGATAAATTTCCTATTTTAAAAATATAAAAGCCTCACTTAAATGAGGAACTAAAAAGTCTGACTTTTACTCTTTGTTGTTGTTGTTAGGTGCCTCGGAGTCAGTGTCCAACTCATAGCAACTCCATGTAGAACAGACAAAACACTATTGTCAGTGCTTCTCTGCTATTTATAGGGTTTTCAGTAGCTGACTGTTTTTCTTTTGGGAGTGGGTTGCTGGATCCTTCTCAAGGCTACAGTACCTGGTGTTCCCAGGTGGTCTCCCATCCAAGTACTAACCAAGTCTGACCCTGCTTAATTCCAAGATCTGACGCAGGCTCTTTACTCTTTAGTCAAATATTTCATGGAAAACACATGTCATTGCAGGTAATTATTAAGTCTATGATCAGTTCTTTTGTGTCAAACACTCACTGGCTTTGATGATGATAAGCAGTTCAGCTATTACCTTTTGTCAGATAGTATCTAACCTATAACTTCACTTCATACCTTGTTGTTGTTGTTGTTAGGTGCCGTCGAGTCGTGTCCGACTAATAGTGACCCTCATAGGGTTTTCAATGGCAGATTGTTTTGGGATTGCCTTGGGAGTGGGTTGCCACGTCCTTCTCCCATTTTTGCAGTGCTGAGAATTGAACTCGGGACCTCAAAGACTGCAGAGCAGTGCTTTACCAACTGAGCTAAATCCCAGTCCTCATACCTTGTACTGAGATATAATTCAAAGCATAATGAAAACAACTCTGAAGACCCAGCTGTGAACCAATATACCCCCAATCACTGCTCTCTGACATTTAACCCTGTGTGAATCTCTCTACCTCACTGAACCTCAGTATTTTTTTTTTAAATAAAGGGGTCAAGATCAAAGAACATAGCCTTCGGTAGGGATTGCGACTAAACATCAACAAAACAAAAATCCTTACAAATGAGTCAGTATACAACTTCATAATAAATGGAGAAAAGATTGAGGTTGTCAATGATTTGGCTTTATTTGGTTCTACAATCAACACCTGTGGAAGCAGTAGTCAAATTAAAAGGCACGTTGCTTTGGGAAAAGCTGTGGCAAAAGATCTCTTTAAAGTATTGAAAAGTAAAGATGTTACATTAAAGACAAAGGTGTGTCTGACTCATGCCATGGTATTTTCAGTCACATCATATGGTTGTGAAAGCTGGACATTGAACAAGGGAGACAGGAGAAGAACTGATGCTTTTGAATTATGGTGCTAGAGATGAATATTGAATATACCATGAACTACCAAAAGAACTAACAGGTCCGTCCTAGAAGAAGTGCAACCAGAGTGCTCCTTGGAAGCAAGAATGGCTACACTGCATCTTACATATTTCAGTCATGTAGTCAAGAGTAATCAATCCCTGGAGAAAGACATCATGTTTGGGAGAGTGGCAGGTCAATGAAAAAAAGGAAAACCCTTCACCAGATGGATTGACACAGTGTCTGCAACAATGGATTTAAATATAAATAAGATCGTGTGCCTGGCACAGAATCAAGAAGTGTTTCGATCTGCTGTACATAGGGTCGCTATAAGTTGGGCTCAACTGGATGGCACCTAACAACAACAACAGAGTCCCCTTCAAGGCCACCTCCCCAATGACCTAAAGACCTCTAACTAGGCCACATCTTTTATTTATTTTATTTTTTTTATTAGAAATTTTTAATGTACATCATAATGTGATTCATTTTGATATGCTTTTGCTTGATACTCAATCCAAATTATCAGAATTGAACATAGCTAAAGAATCCTTCTCTTCAAGACTGGATGAATCAGAGCAAAGGATCTCTGAGGCAGAAGATGACATAAACGAGCTGAAACACAAGCAACTAGAAATGGAATCAATGATAAAAGTCTTGAAAAAAGATTTCCAAGAGAACTCTGATAGAGTGAAAAGAAGGAATATAAGAATCATGGGTATTCCTGAACGAGAAGAAAGAATCACTGGAGGCCTTCACAACCTAGTAAATGATATCCTCAAGGAAAATTTCCCAAAGATAGCAAAGGAAATGGATACATACACCACTGAGACTTTCAGGACTCCCAGGAAGGCTGATT
>VMDO01018155.1:0-42884 GCA_007922755.1 Pedetes capensis
CGGTATCCGACTCATAGCGACCCTCTGTACAACAGGGGAAACACTATTGTCAGTGCTTCTCTGCTGTGCGTAGGGTTTTCAATGGCAGATTGATTTTTGGGAGGGGGTTGCCAGGTCCTTCTCCCAAGCCTACAGCTTCTGGTGTTCCCAGGCGGTCTCCCATCCAGGTACTAACCAGGCCCGACCCTGCTTAGCTTCCGAGATCTGACGGGATCGGATGCCACAGGGCTATGGCTGCAGGCTCTATTACAGGTAGCAAAACTAATGTATTTCTTTGGCTTTTCTTTACTTATTTAGACATCCTCCCTTTTCCTTGATAGATTTGAAGCAGTTGATACTCAGTTTGATGAGACTGAAAAAGACACTTTTAAGTGGAGTCAAGTCAAATAAAAACAGACATGAGACCTCAAAGAACAGGAAAGGGAGTAGAGGGGTGAATAAAACATATAAATTGCCCTTAATCCATAATGTGATTCACTCTCATGACTCTTTCAAGATGCAAGAGGTCAGAGAGCTTCATCATCACTGTATTTTGCACTGGAAAAAAATTTTTAAAGCACATAAGACAACACCCTAAACTAACCTCTGGCAAGAGGACTCAGAACATGGTGGAAAACACATAGTGTATTTGAAAGGAATGCCTTGCTATTAATGATTCAGGAAGAATACAGGGAAAACATGTATGCCTACACAAACTACACACCATCTCCTAAAATCACCAAAACCCATCATGTCTTCAGTATGGTACTTCTGAGAAAACTGAGAGGCAAAAATGATTTTAAAAAAAGCCTTCTACTGCCATAAAAAAGTCAAACTGGTTATCATAGGCTTCAAATCTCTATTAAGGATAAGAGAAGACTACTACACAAGTAAACAAAAGCCAAGCAAATAAAAATTAATTTTGTTTTCAGTATTGGGGGTTGAACCCAGAGCCTTGCGCTTGCATGCTCTGCAAGTGCTGGACCACTGAGCTGCACCCCTGGCCCATTTTTTTACTTTTTGAGACAGGGTCTCACTAAGTTATGCAGACTGCCTCTGGTCTCGAACTTGTAATCCTCCCGCCTCTGTCTCCCAAACTGCTGGGATTACAGGTGTGTGCCACAGCACCTGGCTATATAAAAATTAATTTTGCTAACTGTAATAGGGATATAGGTGGGGTTCATCATGAGAAACTTCTTTGATTTGAGATCTCAAATCTGCTGCCCCACTGAATCAATGGTTTGCCCTATTTTCCCAGAGTTAATACCTAATACCATGTAATATTTTTGTGATAAGAATAACCCTGATGAAATTTTAAATGATTATTAAAATACGGTGCTTGTATGTATGTCAGAAAGGTAGCCCTCAGCCCTTCCCTGACCCGCAGGGCTGTTCTGCCTGGGACTTTTTAGGCTGTTGCTGCTCTGGTAGCTGCTCCACTGGAGAGGCACCCAACCTGTTCTGTGGCCTCCTCGGGCTCTGTGGCTCACTATGAACTGCTCTGAGCGAGCCTCCCCTCTCCACCTGATCAGTGTTGAATTCAAGCACCCTGCTCCCAGGGCAAAAGGAAAGATGTCCAAGCCTATTTTTCTTCCAGAGCCTGTTAAGGAGCTAAGTGATCATTTTTCCACAAAAAATGAAGAGTTGGAGTTTTTCTTCAGGCTCTTCTCGGAGACTAAGCCGAAGATGTCTTTCACCAACAGCAGCCAACTTTGGAATTCAGGATATTTGTTCTGTTGTTTTCTCATCTATCTCTCAGGAAAGGTAACTCCGGTTTTATTTTCGGCTGACTCCAAGGGGCAAGTCAGAAAGTAGAAGGAATCATTTCTGATTAACAGGGGAGACTATTTTTCAAACTCAGATACATAAGGTCTCTGCTCTTTTAAAATCTCTAAGCCAAAACCTAGGAACTGTTCACACAAGTAAACAAATACAAGTTTTTGAAGGAAAAAAAAAGACTTACTTTCTTCTTTCTTGCTAATTATGGCAGGCAGCGTGTAAATCTAGAAACAAAGGATGTCAATGAGTTACCTGCAGGTAGTGATGCAGCACAGATCACTGGCACAGTGACTAACACACTAACACACAAAGGGAAAGCAGCCTTGGCTCCAAGGTCCAGCGACTGCTGAGGCCACGGCGCCATCTGTCCCCTCACCCACCACCTCCTCTCCATCCCTGGCAGTCCTGCCCTGGCCAAGTTCCACCCCTTCCACTTGCTCTGTTCCATCTGCTGCGTAACGTGCCTTCTTCAGGAAGCATCTCCCAGTGGCTTTCCCTGATTGCTCCTCCCTCACCTCACCTGCTTAGTACTTTGCTTGCAACCTGCATCGTCTCCCTCTGCACCGCTGAGCTAAGGAATCAGCCCTGCACTTGCCCTGGGCCAGGCCATCTCGTGCACTTGCGGTGAAGACACTAGGTTTTGGTTTTGGTTTTTAAATCTGTCATTGCTTTTTTCATAAAATGTAATAAAAGAATAGAAAAAACTAAAGAATAAACACAGGCCCCAACTTTTTATTATTAACTTCAGTAGACTCACAATGACCCCTTCACGTGCCTCGCTGCCTTTCTAAAGACCTAATCCTGACCTCTGCGCTCACGTTCATGTTACTGTGTCTGGGACGAGTGTCGAGGGACTGTCCTTGGGTCTGCGGACCTCACCAGGTCCCACTCTGTCGCTCCACAGGCATCTTCTCAAGGCTGTTCATAGGTTTTCTGCATCTAAGAAGGTTTTCAAGCGACAGGATGGCGCCTGCTGTTTACTCTGACCCTACTGACCCAGTTCCAGTGTTCATTAAGAAAAGGAACAATGATGAATGGCTCATTCTTTTTCTTACATAAACCTCCCTAGTATTTGTAAGTAAATTGTCATACCCATATCAAAATCACTGTTTAAACTGGGGATATGGGTGGGGGCCATGGCGCATGCCTGTAATCACAATGACTTAGGAGGTGGAGGCAGGAGGATCACAGACTCAAGGACAGAGGCAGCCTGCGTAACTTAGCAAGACCCTGACTCAAAATGAAAAATAAAGAAAAGGGCTGGGAATGCTCAGTGGTGGAGCGCTTACCTGGGTTCAACACTCAGTACTGAAGAACAAAAACCTGAGGATGGGCATGGAGGGGAAAACGTCACACCACAGCTTTAGCGACTGTGTGTGTGTGTGTGTGTGTGTGTGTGTGTGTGTGTGTGTATGTGTGTGTGTATGTGTGTGTGTGCGTGCGCGCGCGCGCAAGCGCATGTGTGTGTTTACAAATGGCCTGGTCTAGAGTATCAGTCCATACCCCGAACCTTAGCCTCTGATCACAATGCCTAGCATAGGCCTTGCAAACACTGTTGTTGTTGTTGTTGTTAGGTGCCGTCAGTTGGTATCCGACTCATAGCAACCCTCATAGGGTTTTCAATGGCTGATTGTTTCAGGATTGCCTTGGGAGTGGATTGCCAGGTCCTTCTCCCATTTGTGTGGTGCTGGGAATTGAACTCAGGACCTCAGAGACTGAAGCGCAGCGCTGTACCAACTGAGCCAAATCCCAGCCCTTGCAAACACTGAGCATGCGCTATTAACTGAATAAAATGATATAAAGTACTATCAAATGAACAATTATAAATAATCTTCAAAGTAATTTTTGTTGTTGTTGTTGTTGGGTGCTGTTGAGTTGGCATCCGACTCATAGCGACCCTCATAGGGTTTCCAATAGCTGTTTCGGGATTGCCTTGGGAGTGGATTGCCAGGTCCTTCTCCCATTTTGCGGTGCTGGGAATTGAACTTGGGACCTCAGAGACTGTAGTGCAGTGCTCTACCAACTGAGCTAAATCCCAGCCCACAAAGTAATTTTAGTGTTTTTAATTAGTCTTGAAGTGCCCCTGAAAAGCAAAATGCAAGGTTGCAGTCACGAGCTAGAGACAGAAACCATTCCTCTGGTTTGCTATTTGAATATTTCTAGTTATTCTACAAAATGTTAAAAAAAATCAGATGTACTCTGCAAGTTTTAGAACAATGAAACATAAATTATAGAGTGTCACATTCTTACCGGCTCCTTTCCATCCATGGCTTCAAGCCAGAGTTTCCTATTAGCTTCAGAGAAGGCTTGTAATGTGATGATCCCATGCCTATCAAAAGCAAACATTTTACATATTAAATTAAATTTATTCCTGCTATATCTTTGCACATTTGCTAATTTTTAAATCCTTTGATAACTATAAAGGTAAAATTTGAAAGCTGGGTGTAGTGGCTCACACCTGTAATCCTAGTGACTCAGAAGGCAGAGGCAACAGGATGGGAAGTTTGAAGCCAGTGGCAGCTGTGTAACTTAGCAAGATCATGTCTCAAAAGGAAGAAATAAAAATTGGGCAGAGGTGCAGCCCAGTGGCAGAGCAGCTGCAAACTATGTACAAGGCCCTGGGTTCAATCCCCAACTACTGCCCTCCCCCAAAATAAAGGTAAAATTTGAAAAAGAAAGGAAGAGAAAAAAAAGGAGGAGAAAAGAAAATGGTGGGTATCCTTCAGAAAAATCATTGTGGATACACACACACACACACACACACACACACACACACACAAATGGTTTTAATTTT
This sequence comes from Pedetes capensis, assembly GCA_007922755.1. NCBI lineage: Eukaryota > Metazoa > Chordata > Mammalia > Rodentia > Pedetidae > Pedetes > Pedetes capensis. The sequence continues at coordinate 4,553 of VMDO01018155.1, forward strand.
AATGATCACAGGTAGGAAGATCATGAACTGTTTCAGGTACAGGACTGTCTGAAGGAACTAGTTTTAAATGATTTCCCCTGAAGTGATCAAAAAAGATGTAAAACTACATCCACCAAATTCCAAAGCCACCTAAATATTCCATAATATGAGAATGATTAAGTTTATGACCCTGGTACATGTGGTACAATCCAGTCACTAAACAGTTATGATAGCACGTAGCAACGTGGGAAGCTCCATACTCTAACTAATCAATAATTAAAAGTTCACCCAAACCAAAGCATTCATGTGTACTATGATCACTCCATTAAAATTAATTCATTTGTAAACAATTCTTTCCCATACAACCCTTCTGAAACAGTTATTTAAGGATGTACTTCAAGAGAAAGAAAGAACATAGTGAGAAAAGGAACCAGTATATGGAAGCAAAAAATGCCTTAGACACAGGATTAACCTGGTTAAACAAGAAAGTAGAAGTCTCTGTGAAGAGGAACTTTGGGAAGAAAATTTCATTATCCATATCACAGGATTAAAATCCTGGACTGGTTTAAACTGATAGTGGCCTACATCTCTTCTGTAACTAACAAAATAGATCATTAGAATGACAGGAGAAGGAAAAATATATAGAAAGATCATGATAATTTGAGATGGCAAAATTTGTTTCATTTTTTGTTTTGTTTTGGTTTGTTCTGTTAGATAAGGTCTTGCTATGTAGGTCAGTCCAGCCTCAAACTCAGAATCCTCCTGCCTCAAATGGAAGAGAAGTTGTTGGTGTGTGTGTGGGGGGATGGAATGGGGTGGGGGGAGGAAGTGCACAAGAGGGTAAGGGGGAACTTAGCTGTGTAATGTATAACAAAATGCATATATGGAAATGTCACAATGAAAAGCATGTCAGAATGAATCACATTAAGGTGTACATTAAAAATTTCCAATAAAAAAGGATATGCAAAAAAAAAAAAAAAATCCTCCTGCCTCAGCCTCTTGAGTGCAGGGATTATAGGCTTGTCCCACCACACCCAGCTTGATTTTGCAAAATTTAAGTCAGTGTCACAGCACCAGTACCAATAGCATGATTAGTAGTGCCAATATTTGCTGGATGTTTATATTTTTATGCTAGAGACTGTGTTAGTAAGAAGGTCTCCTTTATTATCTCATTTAATCCTCACGACAAGCCTTGGAGCTGGGCACTTATTTTCTGTTTTTTACAGACGAGGTCACTAAAGCACACTGTCCCTTAAGGGGATAACTAGAGTGCACTGAAATAAAACAGGAAGTTGTAATAACACATTGGTACTTATCTACATGGAAAGTCCAGAAGTCTCCACCACAAAACTACTAAAACTAGTAAAATGTCCATCAAGTATGCCAGATATGAGATTGATATAAAAAATAAAGGAGCAGCTTTTCTAGATAGCAGTCTTGACCATTACAATTTTTTCTACTAATGAAAAAAATCCTATTCAAAATTGCATTAAGAAGAAGATATCCAGCCAGGTGCTTATAATTCCTGACTCAGAAGGCCAAGGCTACAAGATTATAAATTCAAGGCCAGAGGTAGCCTTTGCAACTTTGTGAGACTCTGTGTCATAAAAAAATAAAAAAAGGGCTGGGTTGTAGCTCAGTGGCAGACTATTTCCCTAGCACGTGTGATGTCCTGGGTTCAAAGCCCCAGTATTGAAATCAAACAAAGAAGGTATTCAGGAATAACTCTACAAGCATTCATCATGCACGTGAACTCTTTAGGAAAGCAACGCAAAGCCAATTAATTAATATCTTTAATGCAATACTAGTCACAAGACCAAAATAGTTTTAAATAATTGTAAGAATAGGATCCTTGCCTTACTATTTACAAGCTATAATGTATGAGTACGTATAATAGGATACAGTATAAATAGTGTCCACATGCAAACAATAAGTTTGTTATTGTCAGGTGCTGTCCAGTCGGTGTCCAGTCGGTGTCCGATTCATAGCGACCCTACATACAACAGGTGAAACACTACTGTCAGTGCTTCTCAGCTGTTCATAGAGTTTTCAAGGCAGCTTGATTTTTTTGGAGAGGGTTGCCGGGTCCTTCTCTCGAGCCTACAGCACCTGGTGTTCCCAGGCGGTCTCCAGTCCAAGTACTAACCAGGCCAAACCCTATTTAGCTTCTGAGATCTGACAGGATCAGATGCCACAGGGCTACGGCAGCAGGCATACAATCAGCTAGACTATTCAGAATGGTATGGTGCTATCACAGAAGACAAACAGATGACAGATCACAGGGCAGAGGACAGCACCTCTTATTTTGTTTCTATTCTATTTATATTGGTATAGTGAGAGAGTTTGTTGTTGTTTTCAGGTGCCGTCAAGTCAAGTCCGACTCATAGCGACCCTCACAGGGTTTTCAATGGCTGATTATTTTGGGGGTGGATTGCCATATCCTTCTGTTTTTGCAGTGCTGTTGATCAACCTGGGTCATCAGAGAGTGCAGCGTGGCACTCTACCCACTGAGCCAAACCCCAGCCCTCCATGAGGGGGTAGTGCTAATTCCAGTAGATTGTAAACTCATGTATGACATTTATCTCTCCGCACAAATCCTGTGGCTAAGAATGTCCAGAATATGTTCTGCACACAGTAGGCCTCCCAGAGGCACCAAAGTTAGCTGGGTGGGGAATCTTACTGTATTCCCTCCAGTGTCCTCTTAGTCCTTGGAAGTAGGGGCACTAGGTTTCAAAAGCCTCCAGGAAGGCCAGCCCTGGAGCCATAAAAATGATGTCAGGACCAGAAGTAGTGGCACAGGCTTGTATCCCGGTACTGGGGAGTTTGAGGCCAGGTGGGGCTACGTAGTGAGGCTCTGTCTCAAAAAAAAAATGCTGTCAGGTTCTTTCATTGTGTTGGGGACTCAAGTCAACTGCCTCTGTTTTGTCCTCCTACAGTGCTATACATAGGGTTGCTATGAGTCGGACTCGACTGGATGACATCTAACAACAACAACATAGTCATTTACATCGATTACCCATGTTCTCTGATGTTGCTTTTTGCTAGCATTCTGTGAATTTTTTTCTTTTTTAAATATCACACAATAAATTTTGAATATGTGAAAGAGTAAAATAAACATGTATATTGTTTTTAAAAAGACTGAAAAATGCTTCTGTACTGCTTCATGTTTATATTTAGACACAAAAAGAAACTGAAATAGTTTAACTGATTTAAAAAATATAAAGTGAAAAGCTCAAACCTTTCCACGACTTCTATGTCAAAGCAGAATCGTTTGTCAATAGAATCTGTCTTTCGTCGGATGCAAGATTTTAGTTTAAACATTTCTGGAGAGCTGGTGACAAGGCCATTCTGAAATAAGAAAGGCACATTATTAATATAACAAAGCGACCCAAAATATAGTGAATTCATGATGTAAAGTTGCTACAAAACATTAAGAGTGTAAGCTGTATGGAAAGGCCATAACCACGCTTTCTATCTTCTAATGTTACCTGCCCAGTTATAGTGTTGCTGTTGCTGTTAGGTACTCTCGAGTCAAGTCCAACTCTTAGTGACCTTCAGGGGGTTCTCAAGGGCTCATGGTTTCAGGATTGCTTCGGGCGTGGAGTATGAAACCATTTGCTAGTTAATTGCTTACACATTTTATTTCAAAGAATTCTGTGGCAGACCCTTCCACACATTGACTCATAATGTTAATGTACATGCTTAAGCTGTACATGCTTAAGACTTCAGATGTCAAAAAAGTATGAAACTAGGCAGTTACTGTAACATCACAAGTGAATACACAGAAAGTCTGTTAGGATCTAGTATGGTTGCTCTTAATCAAATTTCCCTACAATTAAAAACCATAATAAAATTTAAAACAGTAAAAAAATTCCCTAGACTGCTAACAGATTAGTATCATGTGACATCAACTTCATACTAGAGCTTTACAGTTCTAAGTGAGAGCTAGCTCAAAGTCCAAAAAGAGCTACTAAAATAATACAGTTCCAGAACATACTTGCCCTCCTGCTACTGCTAACATACATGGCACTTGGTTTCTTTGCTGGTAACCATCTGCTGCAGAAACTTAGACTCTTTGGATGAGATCAAACCCACGCCCAATTCCTATGACCTCTCTTCTGTATGTGGCATGCCAGACTCTCTCAAGGGGAAAGTTTATCCAGTGCCTGGTTAACTCTGTCTTGCAAATCTCATAGACTTATTACTAAGATAACTTTGACTTGGTTTACATTATTAACTCCTTGTCACTTAAGTTGAATTTCTGGCAATCACTCCTACAGAGAGTGGAAACTAGCTGTGTTATGACACACCTAACTTTTTCATGATGGTACCAATCTAAGGGCTGGGATTTAGCTCACTTGGTAGGGCTGCACTGCAGTCTCTGAGGTCCCGAGTTCAATTCCCAGCACCACAAAAATGGGAGAAGGACCTGGCAATCCACTCCCAAGGCAATCCCAAATCAGTGGCAATCAGTCAGCCACTGAAAACCCTATGAGGGTCGCTATGAGTCGGATACCGACTCGACGGCACCTAACAACAACAACCAATTTAAGGTCTATTTTTCCTCTGGCATGTTCTCCTTTACTTTATGCCTTTCCATTTGAATCATGAGCTTCTGATGAATGCCCAAGCACAAGAAGTTTCAATTGGTATATTTGAATATGTATCTAACTTTGATCAACATTGAGTGCGGCCATGATCTATACCATAAATTAGCTTGGTGAGTCACTTACTTTCTAGAAACTTTATTTCCTAGTCTGTCAAAATGGGGTTGGATTAAATTATCTTTAGCATAACTCGGCTCTAGAGTTCTTAGGCCATGACCTAATGATCTAATCCATAAATTCAGTCATTTCTCACATTTGTATCTTAACTCCCAAAAAGGTTACATGCTATAAGCAATAAAGATCTCTGCAACATTTCCTTGGATGAAAAACACTGTGTCCGATATTGATGGCTAGCCATGTGAGACACCAGTGGCCAGTTTACTTTTGGGATTAGCCAGCATCGATTTGTTTCTTTTGAAGAACTGGCTGGCCAGCATTTGGGTACACAGTGCAGAAGAGGCAAGGGCACACAAGGGCCAGCGTGGCCTCCCACAGAGAACCCCAGGGTGGGGAAGGAGGCAGAATCCCTGAGCCTGGTCCGGTCACTCAGAGTCCCTTCCTGGTCTGTTAGTCAACTGAGAGCACAGACCACAACACTGCTGCTAGAAATGCGAGGTCACCCCGTGGTAATCCACAAAGGAGGCCCTACATTTAATTCAACTGCTTATCAACACTTCATGGCCAAGTTAAAGAAAAAACATGACAACCCTTTTTAAGCATTAAAGTCACTAAAGCAAAAGAACACTTTTGGACTTTTCATTTTTTAAAAATATGTACACACTACTAGAAAAGCAAGCATAGGTGATATTTTATTTTACTTTCATTGCTTAAATTAATGAGCATGGTTTTTATAAAAACAAAAACTCACCATTTTCCCGCTGGATTTCATTTCTGAAACACTCATTGTAAATGTTTTACTTCCCTTATCGTATGTACAATAATGTTTAGTCCACGTGAAACCAAGCGGTCCTAATGTAAGGAAATAAAAACATGTCAGACTTCAATCAGTGACATTTATGTAAGTTTGTACCCTGACATATGGCTAAGTATCTCCACATACCATTCTAGGTTGGAATACTTCCTATGGCAAAGGCCCGTGAGAGAGACAGTGACAGAGCACAGTGTCTTGGAATGGAGGCAAACTGACTTAACTGGCAGCTCCCACATTGACCCTGTAAACCCAAGAGTCAGTTCAGATCTCAACTCCAGCTATCTCATCTGTAAAAGCAGTATACAGTGGGCTTTCCATATATGTAGGTTCTGGATCCGCAGACTTTATCAACTGCAGAGTGAAAACAGTTCAGACACCAACTGCACCTGCACTGAACATGTACAAACTTGTTTCCTGAGAATCCTCTTCAACTAGGGGCCCACCCTGTTTAACACCTGGATTTCTCTAGCAACAAGGAGGCACACAGTGTTATTGCTGGCTTGACTTCAGAACCACATATTTGAAAGCAAGAAACTGAAATGTAAAAAAAGCACCTCTTGAGTAAATTGTTTCAGAAGCCATTTGGATTCTTTTTCTTTAACAACAGTGCCCTTGGTGTCAAGTTTAACTTTAGTTAGTACTTAAACTGCTCCAGATTTTAAAATTATGGGGTGCAGCCACATACTCTGCAATCATGAAGGATTATTGCAATTAGCTTCAATTCCATTTTGGGACTATTTCATACTATACACTTAATGATACTTACTGATAATTCTGTTACAGGCTATGTAAAATATTGAAAGGCTCAGAACTGATTAGTGGAAAAGGGCTGGATGGAAAATTCAGGGTGACTTTACTACTTAGGTAGCAATTTATAAAGTAGTATTAACCATACTTTTCAAAATAAAGCTGCTACAATGCCCTGATATTTTAGACTTAAGCAGGTTTTTTTCTGCCTCCAGCTTAAGTTTGGGACCTCTTGGATTTAACTGTCAAGTCAGCTGCACACACACGCTTCCTTCTTTAAAGCTGCCTGGCAGGAGGCCAGGGCAGATGCTCTCACATGGCAATTCGAAAGTCCCTAAAAGCATCTGGGAAAATAAAAACTTATTATAGCTGCAAAGTTGTAAAATAAAAGAAGTTTAATTATCTTACCCAGTAATCATCTGAGATTGCAGACATGCGTATTTGAGGAGTGGGAGGGGAACTGACATCCACTGACTGCCTACTAAGTGTCTATATTTTACCTAAGAACCTTTCAAGTCAGCATTACGAAGAACAATTCACATATGAGAAAACCGAGTCTGCCAGCTGCAGACGGCAATACTTTCTTCAACAGGGGATGGGATAAGAGTCGCTCTATTCAGAGGAATGATATTCATGAATTAAGAATTAAATGAGATAAATGAACATCCCACAGAGGAATAAGGGGTCATAGTAAGCATACCATTATTTTAATGCTACTGATACATATATATATATATATATATATATATATATATATATATACATATATATATATACACCACACATATATACATATATATATCATCTTTAATGCTTCAACATCATTATGACATAAGTATAAATATCTCTCTTTAATGTATGACGCAATTGAGCTCAGAAAACTGCTTGCAAAAGGCATGTTGTTGTTGTTGTTGTTGTTGTTAGGTGCTGTTGAGTCAGGTCCGATTCATAGCGACCCTGTGTACAAGAGAACCAACCACTCTGGACACTGTGCCAGGCCTGGCACTGTTGTCAGTGCTTCTCTGCTATTCACAGGGTTTTCAATGGCTGATTGATCTTTGTGAGTGGGCTGCCAGGTCCTTCTCCCAAGCCTATAGCACCTGGTGTTCCCAGATGCTCTCCCATCCAAGTACTAACCAGGCCTGACCCTGCCTAGTTTCCGAGATCTGTCACCCGGGGGCTATGGCTTCAGACAAAAGAGTCACATAGTTAACAGGCAACAGACATGGAATTCCATCAGCGTTCTCATTCTCGACCTGATACTCTTCCTGGTTCAAATGAAGCCTGCTGGAATGGGATTGAATGTGGACAACATAAAGACTCCACAACCAGAAAAAGGGGAGCTCTGTGTCCAAGCTACAATGATGTGCTTCAACCCCATCATATCTAGCATCATAGCTAGCGTTATTTATCACTCATTTTACAGACCTAGTATTTACTACTGTGCAACGGTTGCTAACTTGTATGAGTTTGTCTTATACCTGCAACTGCAAAAATAACCTGAAGCCAAATTCTTTATCTCATTTTCTGTCCTCCACAGAACGTATTTACCCACAATCACTAATATCTCAGTGAACTCAGTGGTTAGATTTTCTTATTACTAATGCTTTCAAAGATTCCAAGTTGGAAGGGATTTGAATGTTTGCATCTCCTATAAAAATAATTCCCAAAGCGAGCACGTGCACACGTATGCGCGGGCACACACACATATATATTAAATCCCTTCATAAGAGGAAGGGATGAAGATGTATTTAAATGCTTAGAGAATCTACCCTCACAATGAGGCTCTCATATCTGAAAGATTTAAAATAAGTATGAAAAGATTTCTTCAGAGACTCAAGCCATTCTCTGTGATGCAAGCATTCTGAAATACTTACCTAAGGATAAACCTTCAAGAGAGAGAAAGAAAGCACAGTAAGGGAGGAAACCAATAAAAGAAAGAAAGAAAAAGATATGAAATCTTAGACAAAGAGGAATCAACCTAGGTAAATAAGCCAAATCTATACGTTCCATGGGCTGGGATTTAACTCAGTTGGTAGAGCGCTGCACTACAGTCTCTGAGGTCCTGAGTTCAATTTCCAGCACCGCAAAAATGGGAGAAGGACCTGGCAATCGACTCCCAAGGCAATCCCGAAACAGTCAGCCATTGGAAACCCTACGAAGGTCACTATGTGTCGGATACTGGCTCGACGGCACTTAACAACAACAACAACATACTTTCCATATAAACCAGTGGATTGGTCATTCTTCATGAACCACAGGGTAAAAGATATTTATTGTGGTCTAATTTTAGAGTGGGCTGGGGTTTAGCTTAGTTGGTAGAGTGCTGAGCTGGACTCTCTGAGGATCTGGGTTCGATCCCCAGCATCACAAAATGGGAGGAGGACATGGCAATCCACTCCTGAGGCAATCAGCCATTGAAAACCCTATAAGGGTTGCTGAGTCAGACATGACTCAATGGCACCTAACAACAACAACAACAACAACAACAACAACAACAATTTTAGAGTGCGCTAGGGTTTAGCTCAGCTGACAGAGCACTGCTCTGCACATTCTGAGGACCCCAGTTTGATCCCTAGCACCACAAAAATGGGAGAAGGACATGGCAATCCATTCCCAAAACAATTCTGAAACAATCAGCCATTGAAAACCCTATGAGGGTTTTATGAATCAGACTGACTCGAGGGCACCTAACAAGAACAACAATTTTAGAGTAGCTGGAAGGTCATTAAGATCTGTCATTTTAAGATCTGAGAAGAGCAGACTGGCCAAAGTGGATTATGAGAGAGAAATCCTGAAACCCAGATCTCAAACAAGGGTCCTGAGTCCATTGATCAAATTGTGATTTGCTTGTTGAATGCTGTATCCAACCACTGAGCATTACATGGGCATCTCAAATGAAACCTTATTGGCCTTTTAGTGACCGTGTTGCACAGACATCCAAACCTTCCACAGCCACCCCAAATCACAAACCTTTTGACTGAATTACTTTATCTGTCACAAACCTGTCACAAACCTTTTGACTGAATTACTTTATCACCTAACCAACTTCAGCCCTCTTTTGACCACCGACATGGAGACTTTCCTGTGTTCGTCAGTCACAGTGGGTAAGAAAAGCACAGGAAGTGAGAAGGAACACTTGAAAAGTTTGGCAGGAACCTGGCACAGCTACAAAATCTAAGCATAGTACATTTTACAAAGCCCCTGGCCCATGATGGATTGATACACAAACAAGGATTCCTTCAAAGCACTTTAGGGCATATCTGATTTGGAATAGAGATAATTAGTCAAAATAGTCAAACTGGTTCCATTTAATGACCAAGGACATGCAGAAAAGACTCTGTTACATAAGTTTGAATGGCTTCTTATTTTTATAAGAAAGCCTTTCTTCACATGAGACAATTACAATAAAGCTCTGTTGCGTCTGGTCCTTTTTTTTCTAACCTCAGGAAGTAAAGAGTGTCAATGTGACATGGCATAATTGCCAGTTTTACTGCTGACAAGTGGCAAAGCACAGAAGTACATGAAAAAACACTGCTAACGGGAAAACGATGATTATAGTCACCAGGTCCATTCATCCCAATAAAGGCCTTAAGTTTCAGTTTTCCATGAGATTTTAAACTGAGATGAGGTACCAACATTGAGTTCTAAAATTGATCTCAGGTTACTGTATTGCCAGTGAAGACTGCCAAGTTCCAAAACCAACAATATGCCAACTTAGAGACCCTACAGCCCATACTGCAAGGCCGCCTGACTTTGGAGGCATTATTGGCAGGAGAGAAGACCGTGTTAACTATGAGAAAACCACAAGGAATATCCTTCTTCCTACATGAAGAAAATAACAGTCACCAAATCAGAGGGTGTAGGAACAGCAAGCTCAATCACAAGACACATGAATTATGCCTGTGGGACTCACGTTTCTCCTGGACATAGAGATAGCCCTCCATGGTCCACTGGCTGGGTGGCCTGTAATCCTGATTGGCCGATTTCATCCTCTGCATCAAGCGCTCTACCTCTTGTCGAGTACTTTCAAAATTATTCCTTGTCTTAAAATAAGAGAAACAGCAAATTGACTTATTGCTTCCTGCTAGGTTCTAAAGAAACGCACCCCTCACAAAGCTTCACAACTGTACATGGTACAAAGAGGAACACCAATCCTGTAGGCGTTATTATCACATTTATGACACTGTGATGCTGCGTCCCATGTGTGATTTTGAATCACTTTAGTGAAAACTTCTCTCTACGATCTCCACTCTTTCTCCTCTGAATCTTTGTGTTTGTAAGTGAGAGATTTCCTTCCTATTTTCATATTCTAATATTATTACTTAGAAGATAAGCTACAGCAAGAAAAAATATGTAAGATTCAGTAAACAGGTTAAATTCCCTAAGAACTAAGGTAAAAAGTACAGATATAGAAACTTAATTTCTTTAGAAGAGAAAACAATTGATTCTTTTGATCTATGTGACATTGAACAAATCCAGAAAAAAGTTCGTCACCCTTGTTTCACAGGCTTGAGGAAACACCACATATTTTGGTTTTCAGAAACACTACCACAGTTATTAACAGACTGGCATAAAATTAACTCATAAAAAAGCTAGAAGTTAGTTTCTTTTGTGAGAACTAGTTTATCATTTTATAGCATAAGCTATAGAAAGTATCAAGCTTCTATGAAAACCTCTTTTGCATTCAGACCATATTATCTCAACCATCCACATCTGAAAACATAAAACTCATCACCACCTAGCTGTTAGATTTTTCTGAGCTCTGTAATGAAAGAACTGAATCTTTAGATATGTTAGGAAATTTTTCTCGTGACTTCCTCACCACTTTCTGTTTCAAACATGAAGACTAAATTTTTTTTTCAATTTTCACCTCTTCTCTCATTTATCAATCCCAGGAATCTTAGCATAACTGTGTTTAATGTGGAAATAAACCATAAAAATTGTTTGGTTTCAATAATTTTCCTTTTTTAATAATTACTGGAAAAGACTGATTGTACTCCACGTTGAAAATCTGTGGAAATTAATTAAGGTAAAATCAATTCTGCTAGAAACCTTAAATAAAATAAAAGCTAAAGCTCAAAACACAAGTAAAATAAATCCTGTTACATATTTTTTCATGGTACACTCCAACTCTGTACTTCTATTTACTGAACATCTCTACAAGAACAAGAACCAGATAAGCAAGGAACACAAGCTTTATACAGAAATTAAGCAAAGGCTTCCTAAATTATTTTGGGTAGAACACCAGACACTGAAGGTTTCAATTATTTAAAAAAAAAATCCTGAACAATTAGGACTTCATTCTTCATGAGGTATGACAATGCACAAACAAGTTAAAGATTTTCTTTTAATGTAAGTGTTGCTCAGAAATTACATAAATGTACAGTCAGATATTAAAAGCATTGGTTAGAGAGCTTTACAAAATAAATCTGGTAGAAATGTATAGCCTGTTTGGAAATAATTCTCAACTCTGCTTTAAAGCAGTTATTTTGAATGTTTCAAAACTCCATTTAAACTTCTTTGAAAATAATAAATACTATATATCTTACATACAATTTCAGAGATGTGGGACCTTAGGGTGTTAAAATACAATCATTTCATTTCACAAATGAAAAAACGTTGTTTTTCTCAACAAATAACACTTGTATAAGATCAATCAGCATTCTTTTAGCTCTGAAGTATAACTGACAAAAATTACACAGATTTAAAGTGCAGGTGATATTTTGACACACCCTCACATTGTGAAATCACTACTATAGTCAAGTTAACATATTCTTCACCACAACTAGTTATTGTTTTTGTTTATTTGTAGATGAGAACATTTAAGGCCTATACTTGTATTTATTTATTTTGCAGGTCCTCACACGAGCGCTCTACCACTGAGCTATACCCTCAGCCCCTTTTGTATTTTTTATCTTGAGACAGGGTCTTGCTAAATGACACAGGTTGCCTCTGGCCTCGAATTTGTGATCCTCCTGCCTCTGCCTCCAGGGCCACTGGGATTACATGTGTGCCACTTGCCCAGCCAAATTCTATAGTCGTGTGTGTGTGTGTGTGTGTGTGTGTGTGTGTGTGTGTGTGCACATGTGCGTGCAGTGTTTCAACTATACTCTTCATGCTGTACAATAGTTCTGCACAATTTATTCATCCTACATCAGCCAGTAAATTAAGGAGAACGCCAAATAAAGGCAAAAGTTTGCAAACTTCCAGGTGTCTACACCTGGGTAATATTTACTTTTCTAAAATATAGAAATATGTATTTTTCTAAGATAAAGCTAGATTTTTTTTCCTGGTATACTTTCAGCTAGTAGCTAGAAAAGAATTGAACTCCATTCATGAAATGGGTTTTCTAAGCTATTGAGGTTTTACCACACTTAGATTAAGTCCCTGAAACATTTAGAGGTCTAACTTGGTGATAACTGAGTTGCCCTGCGATCATTCACTCACAAAGGAAAGGTTACAAGGACAGGTGTAGTCTTACATTCTGCAAGTTGAACTGCAGCTGCTGCTTATACGGTGCAAACTCCTGGGCAAGTTCATATCCCTCGTGGTAAAATGTAAATAGGCCCTGAAGGAATGACAAAAGCTGCAAAGATAAAGAGAGTAAAGAAAGAAAACATGAGAACTTGTTTTAAAAAAGACAATCATCAAATGTAAAATACTGAGGAATTTATATTTCATTCTAATTCTTCACACAAATTTTCAATGTTTGTTATGCAGGGCAGGCAAAAGAATTATAGACATGAGAAAGAAAAAAAGAGCTAATTTTTATTTCCTTCTTGGTAGACAATGACTTAATTTTTGAATCAGATCATCAACAGTTATGTTAACTACTGTACTGTTCAAATGCACTGAGGAAATATCCACAGGCGCCCACAAAGGGGGCTAAAGATCAAGCAACAGTAAGCCCTACCTTGGAAGAGCTTCTAACCAAAACAGGAGATGCAATATTTACAGATGTAAGGAAGACTGAACCAGGAAATCACAGGTAAGCTCCACCCAAGGGAAGGACTAAGACTTTAGCCAGGGAAAATAAGAAAAGTTATCACAAGGTGGCAGTGCTGATTTTGGTATTGGATAGAGAACATTTTAGCAAGGACCGAGAACTCAAATCAGGCAAGAGTTGAGCAAAAACTTAGATAACATAATTCTTTCCTATCAGAGTTAGAAAAAAAACTTCTTCAGAAAACCTACAAGGCCATGATCCCAGCCTTGCAATCTCAAATTCACTTGTGCTTACTTATTATGTCTATATCTGTAAAGATAGGTTCCCCATGGAATTGTAGCACCTATGTTTATATGGACTAAGGCATATCTGAAAAATAATGGATTTAATTTTGAAATACAGTTCACTGAGATTTTCCTCCACAGACTCATCCACTAAGGCAATCTCTCCCATAGCCTCTTCCTGAAATAAAGTTATAAAATATTTTTAAAAAGAAGCTCATAATATGTCTGCAACTTTATTTTAAATTAAGGAAGAAACACAATTTGGAAGCAGTTTTCTATGTGCACAACACCCTGCCACTTCCATGGTCTGGGGAGGCAGGGAGGACGGGGCGAGTGTGTGGTGTGCGTTCCCAAGTGTAATTGCTGGTCCTGCTGGGAAACCTCCGGCTAATGCTGTGTTTCCTATAAACAAGTCAATGCCATGCAAAACTGTGCTCATTTCAAAAACTACGTACTTTCAAGTTGTTTTGTTACTTTTTTTTGGCTTAAACTGGGGTTTTAAATTGGATTTGAAAAGTTTTTAATTAGATCCCAAATATGTAGATTTAGGGCTTTGCAGAGGTAAAATACTTCTGAAACATATGGATAGGGCTGGCCTGCCAACCAATCATTCATAGGATAGTTTATGAAGTTGTTGGAGGAGTATTGTTTCATGTATTGTTGTTGTTGTTAGGTGCTATCGAGTCGGTATCTGACTCATAGTGACCCTGCATACAACAGGCGAAACACTATTGTCAGTGCTTCTCTGCTGTTCATAGGGTTTTCAATGGCAGACTGACTTTTTGGGAGTGCGTTGCCGGGTCTGTCTCCCAAGCCTACAGCACCTGGTGTTCCTAGGTGATCTCCCATCCAAGTACTAACCAGGCCTGACCCTGCTTAGCTTCCGAGATTTGATGGGATCAGATGCCACAGGGCTATGGCTGCAGGCATTGTTTCATGTATTAGCATCTATAATTATTAAACCGTCTCATTATGAATTAGATGCCATAGGAAGCAGATGCTATTGTAAAATCACCATAAGCACAAAAGTTAATTAAATTTACAAAGAAGATATTTTCAGAGTATCTGTGAGAGATTTTTCTATAAAACAGCCAATCCCCAGAAATCTCTCTTTTCTGATATTCTGAGGGTCCAGAATATGGCAAAAGACAAAGCCCTTGGTGTTTCAGAAAGATGAAGTGAACCATTCAGAATCAAACCTACAGCACTGCTAACAGTTCTGACAAATGGTCCACTGCAGTCCTTAGGCCACGGAAGGCTATGATAATATCCTTAAACCACCCTCTCCTGGTTTGACATTCCAGCTCTCAAGTTAGGTTATATTTCATAAGATCAAACATCTGTAGAAGGTGCCCTGTGGCTGGCCCTGTTCACTTGGGAGACGACTCGCACACAAAGGCCTTTGGATGCTTGCAGATTTCCTAACTGCATGTAGGCTTCCTCAAACTCTCTTATAGAAGTACTTTGGCATGTTGTTAGGTGCCATCCAGTCTGTGTCCAACTCATAGCAACCCTACATACAACAGGCGAAACACTATTGTCAGTGCTTCTCTGCTATTCATAGGGGTTTCAATAGCAGATCGATTTTTGGGAGTAGGTTGCTGGGTCCTTCTCCCAAGCCTACAGCACCTGGTGTTCCCAGGCGGTCTCCTGTCCAAGTACTAACCAGGCCCAACTCTGTTCAGCTTCTGAGATCTGATGGGATAGGACTCCACAGTCGTACGGTAAACCAACATTCTCCACTGAGTTCTGTCATTAAAATATCAGTCATGTCTCAGAAAGCATGACTCTGGCATCTCTGTTTTGTTCAGATTACTCCATACTTCCACATTTGAGACAAGCCAGCTCAGTCAGGATGAATGAATCAACTGCCGAGTTCCAGCAGGTCTCACGTGCACTTGTTTTACCTCACAAGCATGCCAAGCACCAACTCAGGGTAGTACAATCCCATGGAAAGTAGGTAAAACGTACAGACCAGGAACCACCCACTTTCTCTTCCCCTTGCACATCTTTGGAAGCAGGTTTGGAAAAGTTGTAGTACGACAATGCCCGTGAACGCTCCGCCAGATGGCAGTAAAGTTAAACTGTTTGCAGGGTTGACTGGATTCTGGTTCATTTTATCTCTGCCAAATCCCATGGTGTTAGACCAAGGGAGCTTGATAAAACAACCTGAAAACTTCTCAGAATTGCATTTCCTGTATGCCACTTTCTTTGGTCAATGTGTCTCAGTGGCTGGTGTGGAAAAGACTCGTTCTTGGCTTACCTTAAAGGAAGTCTGACCTTTACAATAATAGTAACAATAAGAACTACAAACTAAGAGAGAGTTTTTTTCAATACTGGGGCTGAACCCAGGGCCTTGTGCAGGCTAGGCAAGTGCTCTACCATTGAGCTGTACTCTCAGCTCCTTCTTTATGTTTTATTTTGAGACAGAGTCTTGCTAAATTGTGCAGGCTGCCTCTGGCCTCAAACTCACAACCCTTCTGCTTCAGCCTCCTGATTTGCTGGGATTATAGGCACGTGACACCCTGTGATAGATTTTTTTTTTTTTTTTTTTTGTGGTACTGGGGGTTGAACCCAGGGCCTCACGCTTGTATGCTCTGCAAGTGCTGGACCACTAAGCTGCACCTACAGTCCATTTTTTTTTTTAACTTTTTTTTGAGACAGGGTCTCACCAAATTATGCAGTCTGCCTCTGGTCTTGAATTTGTGATCCTCCTGCCTCTGCCTCCCAAGCCACTGGAATTACAGGCGTGCGCCACCACACCCATCTTGATAGATTCATTTTTAATACAAAGAAAGTTTATCCCCAAGAAAATATCATACAGCACTTTACTAGTCCCAAGGGTTTTAGAATCAAATTACTATTTGTCACTCCAATAACCTAACCAAAAGTTAAAACTGATTTTGCATTTATATGTAATCTTTAAAATCCATAAGAAGTCAGCAGAAGGACAAATATTCATAATTTCCCTACCCATTAATCACCAAATAATTAACTAAATTCAGTAAGGATGTGGTACTTCTAAATGGTTCAAGCCTTAAGGGCTTGGGGCTGGGGTTTAGCTCAGTTGGTAGGGCACTGCTCTGCACCCTCCTGGGACCCAGGTTCCATCCCTAGCACCACAAAAATGAGACAAGGACGTGGTAATGCACTTCCTCACTAGGAGGCAGACCTGACTCAATGGTGCCTGACAATAACAGTTACCAATGATACTAAAAAATAGCACAGAAAAAAAAAGAACTGACAAAAGAGCTTGGAGCTGGCATGGGGCTGAGGGCAGAACCTTGCGGTGGAGCGCACAGTGATTCCAGATAACTGCTGCCCGCATGAGTGGAAGAACTGGGGTGGAAACAGTGTTCTGATGGTGCGATTCACTCCTACACGTCCGTCTTCCTTCCTAACTGGTCACACTCAGCTATTACAATGAACGTTTTCCTTAGCCACTAAAATTCCAGAAGTGGTAGGCATGTCCCAACTACACAGGGTGGCCCTGCTGGCCCTGCTACAGACTGACTCTTGGATCTGACAGACCTCACAAGTCCCCTCGAACCCTTCCAGCTGCCTTACCAAGACAATAAGCGTGGCTGTCAAATGTAATTCAGTGATCACCTCTGACCACTGCCAAGTACAGCATCAGTCTTATCTACTGAGAAACTAATCACTGATTAAAACACTGCCTACAGTTAGTGATGAAAGGTTAAATACCCCTCTTGCTGAGGTGCGGAAGTAAGGCAAGGATGCTCACCCTTGACACTGTTCAATATTGGACTCTAGGTAACAGTCAGGGCAATTAGGCCAGAAAAAGAAATAAAAGGCATCCAGGGCTGGGATTTAGCTCAGTTGGTAGAGCGCTGCGCTGCAGTCTCTGAGGTCCCGAGTTCAATTACCAGCACCGCAAAAATGGGAGAAGGGCCTGGCAATCCACTCCCAAGGCAATCCCGAAACAGCCATTGAAAACCCTATGAGGGTCGCTATGAGTTGGATACCGACTTGACGGCACCCAACAACAACAACATGCTAGGAAGAAAACAGCAAAATTATTTCCATTTGGAAACATCATGATTTTTTATATAAAATATCCTAAGGAATTCACTATAAAACTACTAGAACCAATAAACAAGTTCAAGAAGGTTGCAAGATACAAAGATCAATATACAAAAATTAGCTATATTTCTACAAAGTTTGTGATGAATAATCTGAAGATGAAATTATGAAAGCCTCATCTTAAATAGCTTTAAAAGGAATAAAATTCTTAAGAATTTAACAAATATACAACAAAAAGTACAAAAATTTATAATTCTGAAAACTATCAAACATTGTATAAAGAAATTAAAGAAGGTCTGATAAATGGAAAATATCAGATTCATATACTGGAGAACTTAATATTGTTATAATGGTAATCTCCAAATTTATATACAGATTCAATACAATTCCTATCAGAATCTCAGCTAATCTCTTTGCAGTAATTGATACACTGATTCTAAAATTCATTGCAAAGGGCACTAACCAGTCAAAATAATCTTTAAAAAAGAAAAGTAGGAAGACTCAGACTTCTTGACTTCAAAACTTAATACAAGACAACAGTAATCATTACAGTGTAATAATGGCACAATGACAGGCATGTAAATCAATGGAATAGGATTGAAAGTTTATAAATATGCCCACACATCTATGGTCAATTGATCTTTTAACAAGACTGTCAAGACCAAACAATGGAGAAAGAATAGCCAGTAAGCACCTGAATAGATCCCAACTTCTTAGTAATCAGGGAAATACAAATCAAAACCACAGTGAGATAAGACTTCAGTCTCTAGGACTCAAAAGTGACTTAATAGCAAGTGTTGGCAATAGTGTGGAGAAACTGAACTCCTCATACAGTACTGGTGGGAATTTAAAGTGGGGGTTATTTTAAAAAAGAAAGTCTGGTCATTCTTGAAATGATTAAACAGAATTACCATATAACTCAGAAATTCTACTTCCAGAGACATGAAAAGATACCTACACAAGAATGTCTAGAGCGACATTATTCCTAATAGTTAAGAGGCAGTCAGTGAATAAATATTAATTGAAACAATGTAAAATTATCTTGAATGTATCATCATGAAGTAAGAATATTATTTAGTGTGAGTCACCACCCCATATTTATATTTTCTATTTGGCGTTTTATAATCTATAGGAGGTAGTGTCCCTCCCTAGGACGCTTGCTTTACTCTAATGCTTATTTGCCAAATTAATCTGGGCTATAACTAGAACAGGTTGTTAAGTTTATACAATATGCAACAGCAATGAAAACAGGAATTGGATTTGTACAGAATAAAAACCGCAAACACATTACAGTGTCCTCATGAGTTTGTATGTTTAGAGCTCTTGGGAGCTTTGCTTTTGAAAATTAAAAATAAAAAAAACCCTTTTTACCTCCAAATTATTTTGTAAATGCATAAGATCAACATGATATTTAGATTTCATCAGTCCTATGTATATTATTCTCCTTACTGAAATGGAAATTACATAAAATTCCATCAATGAGACTCTGAGGTTAGAAATGAGGAGACTAAACCAGCAGTACTATTTAGTTTGGCCAGACAGTCTCATAGGAAAAAATACATCAGCCAAGAAATAACGTGGAAGGACAAATTTGACATCAATTTTAATTGTGGTATCATAAGTAAGGCATGTGTTGTGGGTGATTTATCAGAACATTACAATTTGGGATAAAGTAGAAGGAAGAAAGTAAACACCATGTAAGTGAAGGATAGCTTCCCCTTCTCTATAAATCACAAATTCTTATCATTCCTTCTGCCACCTGTGAGCAAATTATTTTACAATCCTCTTTCTACAGATGATGTCATCTCATAGAATGGTCTAGTTCACTATTCCCAAACAGAATGGACTATAAAGAGACTAAGACAGGGAAATAACCTACCATGTCACTCCCTAGGAGGGAGGAAGATATACAGGTGTGAACAGATCATTTCAGGTGTGGAATAACAGCACAGCAAATGAGCAGTGTCTGAAGGAAATGGGCATGTGTTAGGAAGACACACAGGAAAATTCTCAGATGTCATGGCCCTGAGAGTTTGGTGTCAAAAAAGAGCTCAAAGTTAGAAATTCCAACAGGCAGGTGCTCGCATAGTCTGTCAACTAGGGAAGAAGTTTAACAGTAAGAAATGAGGCTTCCAAAACTATGGTGGGATTCCAGGGCAGGAATTAGTGAGTGTGGAGGGAGCCTGGAATTGTAAGGAGTGGGCTTTATCAAAGAATAGGGGCTGGCATACTGACCAGCTGCCCACAGACGGCCACTGAGCTTTGGAAGGACCCCGAAGTCCTATAAAGTTTACTCAGATTCTCAAAGGATCTATGACATAAGTTACCAATTCATCGTAAGGGATTTAAGGACTTAACTGCTTGGCAAATGGACCTGGGTCTCAAGTCAATTATCTGCAATAAATGGTCAAAGTTAAATCCCTATGTCTGAGTCACGGCTGTGGGTTCCTTAATCCTGTGGCTGGGGCTGGCCTTCGACTTGTCAAGAGTCCAGTTCACAGAATGCAGCCAGGTGGTGTTAGCAAAGCCGAAGCCCTGGAAGCTGGGGAGGGACCGATACTTTCCACAGACTCCGCTCTTGCTCACTGTCCTGCGTGTAGGGCATCCCTGGCAGGTTTCCATCAGGGAATGAACTGTGACAAATATGTTTTAAAATGCCATCCCTTCTCTTCTATCCCCTCCCTGTGGAAGGCACAGCTTTTCTCTGTTACTATGAACGGCCACTGCAGAGACTGGCACAGGAAGGGAGCCAGGGCTTAGGAATTCAGTTACGTACTCATTACTCCTGTCTTCTCAACTCACGGGCACTGAGATGCATCTCTGCGTCCACCCCAGATTGCCTTGACTCTACAGCTTACCTTTTTGCTTGTTTAAGCAATAGTATAACATATCAGAGCATCACTTGAAAAAATGCTCGGAAAATGAAGTGAGCTTATGAGGACCAGCCACCGGTTCTTTTCTGTAATGCAGTTTACATAAGGGACTCCATTTCTTTTTATACTAACTTAGCAAAACAAATGACTTCATAGGAGAAGTTATGCAGCTCCTACCTCTCCTTAAAAATGGGGACATGGAGCAAAGGGAGAAAGGGGGCCTTAGGTTTTTTCGCTTTACCTAAAGATTTGGTAAATGGGATGCTACACCAAAGTATATTCATTCATGTATATGGAACAGACATCACCTTTTAAGAATGAATATACTTTATTCTTAGAGAAGTACTTAGGTTTACCAAAAGTCTGAGGGACAACAGAATTCTCATAAACCCTCTCAACCCCCCTGCCTCCCCTCAGTTTCCTCTCTGTTATTGATATCTCACATTTTCTGCTGTAGATGCATAATTGATAAGCCAATGCTCAGACATGAACGAATCCACACTTTACCTTATGACTTTTTTCACTTTTTGTTTTATTCTGTTCTTTGAAATAGGGTCTCACTATGTAGCCCAGGCTGCACTCAAACTCATAATCCTCCTGCCTCAGCATCCCAAGTGCTGGAATCAGAGGGCAGCAACAAGCCTAGCTAGGGTTCAGTTTTTGTGCTGGACATCCTAAGGACTTTGACAAATGCCTGATGTTTACCCACCACTGTGGACACCATCTGCAGCCACATCACTGTGGCCTCCAATGCCATAGACCTCAGAAGCTAAGCACGGTCAGGCTTGGTTAATGCTTGGATGGGAGACCTCCTGGGAACACCAGGTGCTGTAGGCTTGGGAGAAGGACCTGGGAACACACTCCCAAAAAAACAATCTGCCATTGAAAACCCTATGAATATCAAAGAAGCATGACAATAGTGTTTCACCTTTTGTATGTTGGGTCGCTATGTGTCGGACACCAACTGGACAGCACCTAACAACAACAACAACTGACATCACAACCAATAACATGGGTTTATCCAGAGGACAGTAGGATACTGCCCAAAAAGGCACTAGGCTCCTCCTACTCACCCCTTGTCCACTCTTCTTCTTTTAGATCATATTTTTAGTAGAATATCACCTGAAATTTTATCCCATAGATTCAGGGAAACTAAAACTTACCGGCTCAACAAATTCAAACTTCTTTTTCTCTTGAACCTCTTGAATTTTAAACACATATTCTAGTGATGCTTCATAGAAGTTCTGATGTTCTCGGTCAATCTGTGTGTCTGCCTAAAGAATGAAAAGTATACAAACATGACACAGGAAGTGATTGCTGCTGGGTCTATGCAAAGCATGACACAGGAAGTGATCACTGGTGGTTCTATGAACAGAGTCAATTCCTATCTGATTCTAACATATTTATTAAATACTAACTCCTGCAAAAAGTTTTAATGTCACAATTATTACTGTTCTTGTTCACAAGAGGGGATGGTGTATGGAGTTGAGAAACATGCGCAGATACACATACACAGAACTAAGCATAAGACAGTATAATAAAATAAGGTAAATCACACTAGCAAAGTAATTGAAAAAAGGTAGTCAAAAATGACAAAAGTGCTAACATTACAGTAGAAAAGTATGGTAAAAATTACAAGATATATATAAATATATATGCAAACCCATGGGATCACAGAAGACGCTAAATTCTGCGAGAAAATGGTAGTATTTAAATTGAATCTTACGGTGAAGAAGAACCAGTGAGTTGTCAAAGATAAAGGCAGGAGTCATTCTCAAGGAAAAGCAAAGAGGCATGTAAGAGCTTGACATGTGTGTTGCCACAGCTCGTTGCTGAGCGGTTCAGCATGTCCACTCTGTCGCCACTGAGGGAGGACTCCTGGAAGCTGGCACCTGGTTCCCTCAGCCTTTGCCCCACGTGCCTTTCCCTTGGCTGAGTTTTCTATTAGGTCCCTATCATAATCACAGTCATGGTGATGGCCAGGGGCTGCATCCTGTGAGCTGTCCTTGCACATCACCAACCTTGGTGGAAGCCTTGGGAACTCCTGATGTGAGAGTATTAAGTCATTTCTTCAGAAGCACACAGTACCATTCCAGCCAACCCCCCAGCGTGGGGACCAACGAAAGACAGAAGAGAAATAAGGATTCTCAGGATTGTCAGTCATCCATGTTTTCAAACACCTCCGATTGCCACAATTGAAATGTGATTCACCCAAGGTGCAATGAAATGTCATCCAGCGTGTGCAGCCCTTGAGCTGTGACAGCTTAATTCCTTTTCAGTACAAAACTGAGAAAGGCATTTTTTTTTAAATGTGGGATGAATCTCTTCAGAACATAAGCTGAACTGTGAGGTTCACCAGAGACCACGGGCTTATAAACCTGGTAGCAACTGCTGCTATTTATTTTGTATGGGATCTGTGGAATAACAATATGATTTATAATTCAAACTCAGACAACTTAAAAACTAAAAGGAAATGCTAGGAATAATTATGTCAGAACAATGGGTATACACTCTTGTTTGCATGGCAAAGGGGCTTGTAAAATAAGGAACTAAATTAATTTCACAAGAAAGCCATATGGTTCTGCAGATACCCAAATTCCTCCCTAACTACAAGAAACTGTGTTGGTTCAAAACAGAGGAAAAGCCACAGGTGATATTTGCTGAATCACTCCTAGAGGAGAAAAGATTTAAGGTGGACTCTGGAAAAAGAGGAGGTTTAACATATGTAGAGGTCAGTGGGAAGGTTGGGTGAAGGAATCAGAATCAAAAGTTAGGTTTTGTTGTTGTTAGTTGCCGTTGAGTCGTGTCCAACTCATAGCGACCCTCATAGGGTTTTCAATGGCAGATTGTTTCAGGATTGCCTTGGGAGTGGGTTGCCACATCCTTCTCCCATTTTTGTGGTGCTGGGAATTGAACTTGGAACCTCAGAGTCTGCAGAGCGGTGCTCTACCAACCAAGCTAAATCCCAGCCCCAGTTAGGTTTAGGTTGATCAAAAGGCTGATGACTGAATGTTTGTTTTGCGATGACCTGAAATGACAGTTAAGTCAGAAAAGAGAATGAGTGTGGGTTATATCCTATATAAACTGCAGCAACTTGAGGAAGATGTTGAGAAGGTCCAGTCTGTATTTTAAGAACAGTAATGTGAGGAGACTGCAGAACACCTGGGCTAAATACTGGGGCTTGGTGCATGTGAATATAAGATCACTTATTTGGCAATGGCAAAGGTGTCTGGTACATCCCCACAGGAAAGATAAATTACAAGATGTGGAAGTGGAAAGAGGGGAAAAGTCAAAGATAAATGTGACACAAAAAATTATACCAAAGCTTGGCACCATGGCAAATACCTGTAATGCCAGCAACTCAGGAGGCTGGGGCAGGGGGATAGCAAGTTTGAGGCCAGGGGCAGCCTGTGCCTGTGTGACTTGATGAGACCCTCTAAACAAAAGAATAAAAAAGGGGTTCGGGGTGTAGCTCAGTGGTACAGTACTTGCCTTATATGCTCAAGGATCTGGATTCAACTCCCTAGTACTGAAAACAACAATGACAACGACGACGACAACAATTCCAGCATTCACATGTAGATGATCAAAGAAATAAGCGGGAGAAAATCTGGGAAAGGTGGTGATAGGTAAGATTTTGCATGTGTCACTAAAGTGGTTGTCTAAGGTCTTGGTGACCCTGGGCAGGGCCAGGCGGCCAGGCATGACAAGATCATGACCTGGGAGACATAACAGACAGTAAGGAAGAGAGAGACATCAGGGATATAATCTAAAACCAGGGACAGAGGTACGCAACTGACCTGAAAGGATCTGTTCTACTGAGAGGGTAGGGATAGGAAGAATCTGTCCAACAGGTAGTGAGTGATAGTTGGAAATCCAAAATCTGAATTTCTAAAAGAGTTCATTTTCCCCTTTACTTTTCCTTCTAACTGTAAAAGCAATAAATATCCATTACTGTAAGTTTATTCATTATCCATTACTATAAGATAGAAATGTAATAAAACTGCAACCTCATTGTTAATATTTCTTTGCATAACACACACACACCCCAACCTACTTTAAAACAAACCTGGGATATGCTGTATATCTTATTTTAGAATTTATTTTCTTCTTCCTTGCTTAATCTAATAAATATTTCCCAAAGTCTTCCAATAATTTTCTAAATAAAATTTTTAACAGTTATATTACATTCCATCTGTTGGTCACACTGTATTTGTATATTTATTCCACTCATTGCTCTGTATCATTTTAGATGTTTCTAAATGTTTGTATTATTAATATTTTATATATTTATGTGATTTGTATGTTCACTTCTGATCATTTCTTTGGGGAAAATTCTTACCAATAAAAATCTTCTCATCTACCTGGTACATATCAAGTTTGTTGAAATAGAATGTCAAATTTACTTTAAGAATGATTAAATATTTTTGTGTTTCTATAAGGACAAAGTCTGCAGCCATAGCATCCTGGCATCCAATCCCACTTGATCTTGGAAACTAAGCAGGGCCAGGCCTGGTTAGTCCTTGGACGGGAGACAGACAGCCTGGGAATACCAGGTGCTGCAGGTTATGGAGAGGGACCTGGCAGCCCACTCTTGAAACAATCAGCCACTGAAAACCCTATGAATAGCAGAGAAGCACTGATATAGTGCTGGACATGGCACAGTGTCAGGGAGTGTTTCCTCCTATTGGGCATAAGGTTGCTATGAGTCCAACACAACTCAACGGCACCTAACAAGAACAACAACAAAAGTATGTCCCATTTCCCATGCTTTCACTAATAGTAGGTATTACCTTTTAACAAATTAAGTGACCTCTTGTTATTAGATTGCATCACTTAACACCTGTAGCACTGAAACAATATTCACTATAATTTATATTTTCCTTTGATTAGTTCCCAAGTCTCCTTAGTCCATTTTCTCCTCTGGTTTATAAATGCTTTTTATACATAAGGTGGAAGTCATATGTTGTATAAATCCCCTAATGCTTTGCCATTTAAGTACGTTTAGTGTCCTTTGAAATAGATGAGTTTTATGCATTTGGGTCTTTCTACATTTCCTTTAAAGCCTCAAAACCTTTTATCCCAGAAAGGAATTATTCACTCACATATCAAAACTGTTTCTTTTCACCCACTCTAAAGCCTGCAATCTTGACAAGTTTGGTTCCAGTTCTCCAGCTGTTTATTCCACTGACCCATCTAATTGATGACCGTGGGGCTTTGTCAACAAAGTGACCTTTTGATTCAGTGCTGAAAATGGCCGGCCACTGACTTCCTGTGAGCAAGTGAATAAGGAGTCAGCTGTGCAGGTGAGAAGGTGCAGAGGGGTCCTTCTGAGAGCAAGTTAATGAGCTTGGTGCTGACACAGGGCCAGCACTGCTCTGGAAAGGAACCTGTGACATTTAACGACATGCTGAAGAATTAAATACATTGGTGGCAACATCTCTCTACAACAGGTTTGATTCCTGGAGGGACAGAGGGGGAAAAAAAAAACCCAAACAACTCCCAAGCCACCTTTTTCCTTGTCTATATGATGTACCCCTAAGGAGCTGATGTAACACATTTGAGCTGTGCTGGGTTAGCGGCCGCACCTCCTAGCAATGAAGCTTGCCCGCGTCTGTGTGTTTGCGGAGAGGGCAGGGGAGGAGGGCATCATGAACAATGTTATCATCTTTTCCAGTCCCCAACTAAATTCAGACTCAGGAAAAATATTCTGTTATGCCATAGCCCGAGGGACTGAGGACCACTAGCACGGAAATTATTAAACACGGAGTTGTCAGAGCCAATCGGAACATCCCCTAAAGGATGCCAGGATAGAGCCATCATTTCCTGGAGGGGGCTGGGCAGTGTCGGGCCGAAGGCTTCTCACATTCATCCATAACCTGAGGTTCTTCAAGGACTCTAAAAACCACCCTTGATGTAGAAGCAGCCAATTTTCGAAATGGGGGACTTGGCTACATGCTGGAGGATGGTGTTCTGGGGACAGGCAGGGAAACCTCCCTCCTCATCCACAATATAAACCTCCCTCTGAGGTTTATTCTAGTGCAATGCAGAAAGAGAAAGAGGAGCGTCTAGAATACCTGGCACACATAAATAGAATATTAAATTACACAAGTGGTACCGAATCCTCATAAAATTAAACATGTCCAAGAAATTCAAAATAGAACCTAGTTTTCCTTAATGGCAGATTGTCTTCCATTCATTTTAGCCACAAAACCTTTCCATAGCATCTAACTATGTACTAACTTAGGCTTTTTATTAGTGTGTGCTAATAATAGGAGACATAGATTATATTGAACTCCTGCATACATGTCAAAAAAGACAAACTTCCCAATATTGTTGTTGTTGTTAGGTGCCATCAAGTCGGTATCCGACTCATAGCGACCCTCATAGGGTTTTCAATGGCTGAGTGCTTCAGGATTGTCTTGGGAGTGGATTGCCAGGCCCTTCTCCCATTTTTGCAGTGCTGGGAATTGAACTCAGGGCCTCAGAGACTGCAGTGCAGCGCTCTACCCACTGAGCTAAATCCCAGCCCCTCCCAATATTAATTAGCTTTAAATGAAGAAATTGGCTGCCTTCAATGAGAACAGGAGTATTTCAGGGGAGAAAAGAAAAGGAATCAGTTGCCAAAACAACATTCACGCCCTCTTTTTTACAGTGAGGGCACTCTGTAAACACTCTACCTGGTCAGGCATGCATTGTGGCTAAACTTGGAAATATGGGGCTTGAGAAAAGGAATAAGGGGAACAGAGGACCAGGTTGAATGTGAAAGGCAGTCCAGAAAGGAAGGAAGCTGTGCAAGGAAAGGATCAGCATGGCAGGTTTGGAAGAGATTCTTCACCGCGGAGTGCAGGAGTACAGAGTGGAGGGAGAGGACACGAGAGGACATGGGACCTGTGACCAGATGTCCTGTGACATTCTGGACAGCAGCGCTGAGCTGCGGGTGAATGGGCTCAACTCCCCACTCTGTGCATGGCGGGGAACTGGGCGATGCCTCACTCTGCTGTTGGTCCAAAGAGGCCAATGGCAAGGGAGTCCGACTTGTTGACATAACCCATCGCTCTAAGTGGGACTGCATTGCTCCTTAGTGAAAGAGCTGCTCTTGGTTTTACCAATTAGAGTTCCAACACTACCCACAGGAAGTACCAAACATAACACATTTCAGACAAAGGGAGGAAGCGGACCACTTGCGTGTCAGTAAAATATTCCTACTGATCATTCTTATAAAGAAAGTTGATGTAAAACAATCGAGACTATAAAATGTACAGCTGTATACCTTCTCAGTGCTAACACAAAGGTTTAAGAGCAATGTCACTGATATTTTAAATTATTTTATAGGTTGTAATATGAACCTGATATCAAGTCCAGCATCTTTAAAATATATCCAACAAGAAAATGGAAATATCTCGCTTCAACCTGTCACACTGGTAGAGGAAATACTGATCTTTCAACCTGGACTGCTAATATGCTAATACATGACAGACACACTGTGTCCCAAGTCTCTGTCCATCATAAGTGCAACTAAGTCAGCCATTGTTATTGTCACATTATTAAAACGTAGAAGAATTTGAGATACTTCTGCCCTTGGAAATTTTGACTTTACATGACCTAACGTTCACTCCTGTTGCACATTTCACTGGAAAAAGCTTACCTCTTGCAAATGAGACTCCTTTTTCTTTGCAGACAAATTCAAATGCTTGTCAAGAATAGAATAGTATTTTTCACTTTCCTTGTCAAACTTCTTCTTTCCATCCTAGGGGACAGCAATTACAACAAAAAACATTCAAATCGGAGCATCAAAAGAGCTTCATTTTTACCATACCTGACAAGCGTTGAATGTAATAATTTGATAAAGGTTTAATAAGTTCCAATGCTGTGCAAAACCTTAATGTAGTAAGGTGGGAAGAAGGACGTGAAACATGTCATTAAGTATGTGCTTTGCTCTCGAACAGGCTTTCTGTCTCTTGGGAAGCAAGGTGTATACAAACACTAAAAGCCACACTTCCTTTGGAGACCAGGAATTGCAACAGAGAGGGGCAACCTGGCTACAGTAGAAACCTCTGGAGAGCTTTGTCACTGACGTCCAACAGGAGCTTGCCACCTAGTAAGTCTGGGATGTGACAAAAGGGAAATTCCTTTTTAGGCTTTTTGGTGATTCAGACTGGGTTAACATATAACCAGTTTAGAGAATCACCCACATAGATGCCTCTCAGAGGAAAAGACACCTGATATTTCAAACACCTCTTTCTTGACAGGGAGAGAAAACCAGACTTTTCAATGCTGGTAGCTTTAAATAATTAAATAACAAAACTCAAAGTCAACTAAATCAAAAGGATTAACAACATCCACATCACACACTCTAAACATAACTCTGACAGCTGACTTCTGTTTATTCCTGAAATTTCAGAGTTTTGGTGGGTGGAGGGAGGCTGTACCTGTAAACAGGCTGGCCTTTTATAGAGGAAGGGAACAACTGTATCTTTTATCCTAGGGCATGCTTTCATTGAAATGGAAATGTAAGAAAACTGTTATGATTTGGATCTAAAATGTCCCCCAAAGGTCACATATGTGAATGTTTGGTCCCCAGGGAGTGATGCTATTTGTGGAGGCTTTGGAACACTGGGAGGTGGGATTCTAGTTGTATAGAAAAGGCTCACTGGAGGTGGGACTTTGGATGCTTTTACCCGGACCCACAGTTCCAGTTGCTCGCTCTGCTCTCTGTCTCTTGATCCACCATGATGTGAGGGCATCAGCCACTGGCCCTGCTGCCTGTAGCTGCCACACCTGCCCCACAGCCATTATGAGGCATGATTCTCTAACCACAAACCATAAATCTTTTCACCTATAATTTTGCTTTGAGCAGTTTCTTTGCCACAGAGACACACTAGCTGACTAATGTTCAGTGTTCAGAAACACTGAAGGGAACAGGACATACCTGGGCACATAATCTTCTCCAACTATAAATACTGTACCCACCACATATGCCCTTTTCATTTATGAATCCTAATGAAACCAATACTAAGTAACCATAAAGAAATTTCATTCAGCAAAGGAAGTAATATCCTTTCCTTTTACTTCAATGTTTCTGAAACTGCAACCTCTGGATCATATGAATCAGAGTCCTCCATTTATGGCTTGTTCAAAATGCAGATTCCTATTTAAATTCAGCATAAGATTCTGTAATTATTATTTTTAAACAAGTCCTATGATTATTATGCCTAATATTTTGCTAAGTTACTTGTATAAATACATGGAAGACGTTATTTAAAAATAACAGATGGGTGTATAGATGGATGGACAAATGGAGAGAAGGAAGGAAAGAAGGAAAGGAGGAATGGAGGGAGGGAGGAAGGAAGGACAGGGATGAGGGAAAGAAGGAGAGAGGAAAGGAGGATGGAAGGAAGTAGAAGAGAAGGCCTCTAACTGAGGAGGTCTTTCCCACTATTTTAATGCTGTCAGATATTCATTAATATATCCAGAAAATGCTATTTTAATCACTGGCATCTGAACTTTCTTCTCAATTATACTTTCAGGAACAAATCATGATCTACTTCCACACATGGAATTTTAGACAGCTAGTAAAACTGAGTTGAATAGGAGGATGGAGTGGGGCTCTGCTTTATAAGGTTATCACAATGCTTGCATGTTAAACATTAGATGTTTGCACTTAAATGTATTGCATCTGTAAAGGAGGGGAAAGAAATCAAAACTCTTAAAGGATTTTTGTTACCAAAGGGGAAACACAACTGGAAAATAAGAATAGAATTTCTATCCAAGAAAAAAAAAAAGAAAAAGAAAAATGAAAAAAAAAGTTTTCAGAAATTTATGTAACAAACTATGGAGAAGTAGACCCTCAAAAAAGCACAGAAGCCCAAGGTAAGCATAGAAAGAGATTGTTCTCCCCACTGGTGGAACAGGCACGTAACTGAACATTTCATCTTTTGCTCAGTGGCCGTTATTCTTTAGTCTGATATTTCACGCCTACAACTAATCCACCCAACCTACCTTCTTTCCACACTTTTCTCTCTCTAGCTCCTTTCTTTTCTTTTTTCACTCAGGCAATTCTAACATAAATGCTCCTTTCTTTCTATTTCCACATATTCAAGTTATATATACTTTTAGCATCGGGTTCAAGTCTCTTCTGCTTGCTCATATAGTTTTATAAATGGGTATCTCACAGGATCCATGTTCGACATTGTTTATTCATATGCTCCGTCTACTTCAAAACTGACTAGCTAGTGAACAATCAGTAAATATGGAACAGACAAGTAAAATTTTCATACCAGTGGGTACCAGAGTAATTCACAGACTTTCTATTTCTTCAAGTGATTGTTAGTGAGGACAAGGGACTGTTCTGCACAAAGGGCCTTGACTCAGCCCCAGTGGCAACTGAATATTAGTGGATGACCACAGACACTGCCCTTCAGTATAGTGCATGAAACTGATCCCTTTCATCCTACAACAGGGGCTTACAGTTTCTCACTGGCTGGAGAAGAGGAGGGAACTGGCTTCAGCAGGAGCAGGGACAGCTGGGGTGATGACACTGGTGTCTTTGTTTTCGGTACCATTATTGGAAATGTTAATTTGGTGCCAACACATCATCACTTCTGGCAATAAAACAGTCATTCCTAGAACCACTTCCTGGAAACTTATTCAAAACCTGGCCCTCCCTACTATCAGGCCAGCAAAAAAGATCTACTCAAAGGCCCCAGTGATGTAGATAACAAAAACATATTCAGTTGGAGCATAAAATTAAACAGCTGAGATTGAAGAACTAGACTAAATAAAGGACAACTGTGATCTAGGGCAGTGTGGTCTAGAACACAGAAATCATCTCTCTCTGCTACTCACATCACCCCCAAAGCCATAATTTACTGCTCAGATAGGCCAAGTCTTATTTGGTCTTAGTAACATAACCCCACACAGCCACTCCTTGTCTCTTGTGTGGTTTCATAGAGACACCAAGCTAAGAATTTTCTCTGAAGCCAGGGCTACTGAAAAAAAGGTAAAAATAACTCATAAATCTTCCCTCCATGTTGTGCATGATCACTGTCTTCTTATTGTTACAGCTAAATTCAAAAAGAAGAAAAAGAGACTATGTATTATCATGGTATGTACTCCTGTAAACTACAGTGAATGCATTTGAACTAGGTAATCATTTGAAATAAAGTCTCAGTAAAATAATAACTTGATGGAAAAAGAAGAGAAATGAGGTAGGAGATACTTATAAGGTATATAAACATATGTAAAGTCATACTGCTTTTAGTATCTTAGTTGCTATTGTTGTTAGGTACCATCGATTCGGGTTCAACTCATAGCGACCCTATGTACAATAGAAAGAAATACTGCTGACACTGTGCCATGCCCAGCACTATTGTCAGTGTTTCTCTGCTATCCATAGGGTTTTCCATGGTAAATTGTTTCAGGAGGGGATTGCTAGGTCTTTTGCCCAAGCCTGCAGCACCTGGTATTCCTAGACGGTCTCCCACCCAAGGACTAATGAGGCTGACTCCACTCAGCTTCCGAGATCAGGAGGGACTGGATGCCAGGGTGCTATGGTTGCAGTCAGTTGCTATAGTTACACACTTACTCAGACAAAGACAGAGAGACACAGAGACACAGAGGCAGATGACAAGGATTGTACACAATAGATCAAAAATGGCAAATTATAGTCTCCAAATCCAATCACAGCCAATGAATGGTAAGCTACATCAGGGTCTGCAATTAGCTGGTTTTCCAAAGTACAATTCATTATCCTAAGTGCAGTGGCGAAATTGTCACTTAGTCGCTGGGTTGTGTGTAAAACTTTCATTTCACATAATAAATTGCAAATGGGAGGAAACCTTTATAGCACAAACTCCAATGGTCAAATTCACTATCAGAATTATTCTTTAGAACCATTGTCAAATATTTATAAAATTTTAGCCACATGCTATATATTACAAAATATTAAGACCCAAACTATTGTTAAAAATAGGGCTAATCCAAGCCTTCTACTCATAAGAGGGTATCAAAAATGAAGAACAGACTAGATAATTAGATAATTCAAAGAAAACTTTTCAAAATGTCACCTAATCACATTTTTTCTATAGAAGATTATTACAAAGGTTTATTTAAATACCAGTACTAGCAATCTGTATGTTATCTTCCAAAAAATAGGGACATGAATATTTTCAATATTTCCTTTAAAAATACAACCCACATTTAGAATTTATTCCCACGTTAATTGCGGTGTTGTGTTCACCACTCAGGGTACTGTGAAATCCCCACGCAGCAGTTACTCGATCACACTGGCAGTGCCACGATCTTAATATGCGCCAGTTATGTGGGCTGAAACTTCAGCTGAATGCCTAATCCTGCAAATGATGATATGAAAAACAACAAACACCATGAGCCAATTTCTACTTCAAAGACACGGGAAATTCTTATCCACTGTCACTGTGAGGGCCCCAAAGTACAGGATGTAGTAAAAAGGGTTCCCCAACAGCCACTCCCTCTGTTGGTGGGATTTAACTCTTGCTTAGAAGGGCAGCCCAGAGAGGCAGTGACACCTCTGATTCCCACAAGGACCAGCTCCTGGGATCTCCCAACCGCATGCTGCTTCCGAGGTTTCTGAGGCCGCAGGAGTCTTGGCTCACAGGAGCGCGGCTGGCTGAGACGCTCAGCGTCACATGCAAGGCACTGTCTTTTCTGGGATCAGTTCCATCTGGCAATTCCCAGTCTCCCCAGCCCAACCTGCGCCAGCATCCCCAGGCCCAGGCGGCTGAGAAGGGATGTTCTGCAAGTCCTTCTTTCTGGAGGGCTGCACGATCTTAACTATCTACCTCCCCCGTCCCAACGGCATCACCACATCCAGGCCAGATCCACAGGAAACAAAGGATGCCTACTTGCACACATGAGGACCTCCCGCAAACTGGACAGGAGAAGAAGCAGACAGACAGAACTACATGTCACGAGCAGGCAGTGATCATACAGGGAACAAGCAACCCGAAGTGCGGGAACTGTGTGCAGAGTTGCACAAGCTCAAGAATAATTGGAAAAACTCAAGCTAACCCATAAGATATTCATCTTATGTCTACTGCCTAGAGCTAGCAAGTTGATGACACTGTGTGCTGAGTGCACGTGGAGAGACAGGAGCCTTGGGTTCTGCTGGTGGGACCGCAGAGGGGCAAGGCATGTCTAGGGAAGGTGCTGCATGACCACGACAGATGCACCCCCAAAAGATGACTATAGAATGTCCACAAGAAAACATGAATTAGGATACTGATGAAGGCATTCGTTGTTGGCCAGGAACGCAGCTGGGGTATTCATTAGTGGAAACAGAAATTGTACTAGAAGCACGCCACGGTGTGAGAGGGAAATACTGGATGTGGATGGATCTTAATACAGTTGTAGGTGGAAATATTTTTTAAAAACAAGATATATAATATGACTTAGGTAAATTAAAAGCATGTACATAAAATTCAGAATAAGGAGATAGTTGTTAAGCTCATCTAATAAAAAACAACAGGAAAATTTCTAGAACTGATTTTTAAAAAGCATCCATATTAAAATGGACACACACACACAGACACACACACACACACACACACACACACTCACATATGAGAAAAAGAAATCACACGAGGGCTGGGGATATACCTCAATAGCAGAGAGCTTGCTTACCAAGCACAAGGCCCAGGGTTCAATTCCCAGCAACAGAAAGTATTTAAAATTTTTTTTTTAAATAAGAGAAAAAAGAGAGGCAAGGCATCATTAAAGTTAGAAAATCATAACTACAAAAGTAAAAACCTACAAAGCAACCAGTGAGAAAAAGAGAGCTTACATAAAAATTATCAGAAATGAGAAAAATATTGGATCTTCAACTACATTACAGGAAGCTATAAAGTACAGGAGAAATTCCTTCAAATTTTTGCAAAAATATTCTTTAAGCCAGGCCTGGTGGTTCATGCCTGAAATCTTAGTGACTCAGGAGGCAGAGGTTCACAAGTTCGAGGTAGAGGTTCACAAGTTCAAGGCCAGCGGCAGTCTGCATAACTTAGAAAGACCTTGTCTCGAGATAAAAAATAAAAAATAGGCTGGGGGGTGAAGCCCAGTGGTAGAGCACTAGCAAAGTACGTGCAAAGGCCTGGGTTCAACCTCCAAGTACCACAAAAACAAACAATAATAACAACAAAATTCTTTACTGTTCACTTTCTATTGTACAGTTTCAGCATTCAGGGAATTGTGATGTTTCATTATTCAATTACCCATCATTGTCGTCAAGAAGTGCTTCAATTATAGCATATAAACATGATGAGAGCACTTGTGAAATGCAGACCAGAGGCCAAAGTCCCTATCTTGCCTCCTTTGAGCTTATCAATGTCATCACTCCCACGGCTCACAACAGCCTAGACCAGAGTCTCCAATCCTCAGGTCATGGGCCAGTACCAATCCGTGGCCTGTTAGAGACTAACCACACCTCACAGCAGGAAATAAGTGATATAGGCAAGTGAGAGG
Source organism: Pedetes capensis (assembly GCA_007922755.1). NCBI lineage: Eukaryota > Metazoa > Chordata > Mammalia > Rodentia > Pedetidae > Pedetes > Pedetes capensis. The sequence goes on from VMDO01018155.1 coordinate 39,463, forward strand.
AGCTTCATCTGTATTTACATAAAAACTATAATGCTCTTGAATCATTCTGAAACCACCCTTGCCATGGGTGGAAAAACTTTCTTCCATGAAACCAGTCCCTGGGTGCCAGGGACTGTGGGTCTACACTATATGTACAGTTATGTACAGTACATATATGTACTATATGTACAGTTATGTCGAATAAGTGAGAGCTGCTCACATCCTATCCTATTAAACGGAAATGGCCTGAAGAATTATTTGGCAGTACGCATCTAGACACTTCTTTAGAATGCAGATATGTGGGTGGCTGAAAATATTCCTTTATTTTCATTTGGAAGATAGCATTCTAAACTCAAATCTTTACCTGGGTGTGATGGTGCACACTTTTGCCGAGGTAGGAAGATCAACATAGGGTTCAAGGCCAGCATAGTCTACCTTGTGATTTCCAGGCCAACCTGGGCTACACATTGAAACCTTGTCTCAAAAATAAATAAATAATAAAAATAAATAAATAAAATCCTAGCTCTCAAACAATGCTTATTCCTTTCATATATTTCCAAAGACTACCAAAGGAAAAAAAAAAAAAAAACATGCATTGGTTAATAACATGTGGGGTCAATTCACATACAGGGGATGATTTATTTCTCAATAATTAGTTAACAAATGTTTTTAATGATGACCTTAATCCAGGTTTGCGACTTAGAACAATTAAGTTGTGAAGATAAACAACAATGGAAGGAAGTAAAACTACATATTTCCTTCAATTGTGCATACTGCTTTACTTTAGTAAGGGTAATTCTTCAGTAGGGTTTTCAATGGCTGATTGTTTCAGGATTGCTTCACTAGGGAATCAGCAACTATAACTGGCAAATATAATTCAGAAAGGCTTAATTCTATGGTCACAAAACTATTAATTTTCATACTTTTTTGCAACTATTAATACATCCATCAATACAAATTGAGCTTTAGGTATGGCAATTTTCATAGATTTATATAAATCTCCAAATGCAATGCTTCCTTAAAGAAATTCAATTTTATATTTAAATAATTAAACTTGAAATGTTCAATTAACTACATTGAGTAAGGTGATAATCCATCCCTTTTATCAATTATTTATAAATCTAAGCATCTCCTTTCCTTAATTCTCACATTGGCTATTCAGTGGGCCTAGATAGAAAGAGAATTTTAACCCAATTTAATCCATTCTCAGCATTATTAATAATACTTCATAATTAATTAGAAAGGCTAAGAATAGGGATTATCAATTTCTTCTCTCCTCTCAGTATTCTTTCTCTATATTCTACGATAGACTAAGAACTTCTGAATGAAATTAATTTATAATAACACACTCACAGCATTGGTTAAGATTTCTGTCATTTCTTACATAAGGGTCCCTCAATTCTCCATGGAAAAATTGTCACTTAAATACTCCTGGCATTCTGGTGAACATAGAAGGGGCTCTGGAAGGGAAACTGAGGTGAAGGGAATAATTTACAAGTTCATTTAGTTGCAGATAAAAGTGAAGTCTGTTCACATGGTGACCCTATCTCCCCATCTCCAGTGAGGAAGCAATAGAAAGAAATGAACTGAAGGTGAGGAATTTCCATGAATAACAGGAAAGAATTGTTTAACTACTTAATATACCAGATTATGCTGGTAAACATGAGGTAACAACAATCAACTAAAGCAACCAAGTGAGCCAGGCTCCTCTTCCTGAGAGCTGCTCTTCATGTCATGTATGGAAACTCAGAAGGAAAGCATGCTTCTGTTTTAAAGGGCAGACGGAACTCTACAGTTAATGCATTTGGGAAGTACGGTTACTGATTAGAAAACTGACATCTTCTTTTAAGGTTTTCCTAGAAGCAACTACAAAGTTTTCATCATGAATGGGACTTTTTCTTCATTCACATTCAGACAGACATCATATATAACCAGTTCCGTTTCTATGTACAAGAAGGGCATTTTTTTTTCTCAGTCTAGGGGCTGAACTCAAGGCCTTGAACATGGCAGGCAAGCTCTCCACCATTGAGCTGCACTCACATCCTGTTTTATTTTTTAATTTTGAGACAAGGTCTTGCTAAATTGCTCAGGATGCCTCTGGTCTCAAACCCACAATTCTCCTGCCTCAGCCTCCCAAGCAGCTGGGATTACCGGCATGTGTCCTGGCACCCATCTCAAAGATGGCTTCTTTTTAATTATACTTCTTAAATGTAAGCCTAAAACACCAGATGTTATGGCATGAATGAGACATAAGAACAGAGTATCACTTTTCAGAATGTGAATTATTAATAAAACCAATTAGGACTGTAATCGGTTTTAACTGGATCCACATCAGGAGCCACCAAAATTCCTTGGGTTTCAGGAAAATAGACTTCTCTTGGAATACAGCCACCCCATTTCCCACTCCTAGCTGGTGCTGGTTCCAGATCAGGATGCATAACGTAGTTCGACTGCTGTAGGCCCTGCATCATCTGTCCAACCACAGAAGGCTTTGGTTTTGGGGCAAATACCCTTAGGCAGACTATGCCCAAGTTGCAATAATCTAACTAGTTGAAAGGTGTGCATTTGTGTGTATGTACATATGTGTAGCTACATAGAGTGACTGATTGACAGACAGACTGACTTGCCTTTTTTGCCCCTTGCTCTTCTCTAGGGATGACTTTTGAAAAGCTATTCTGTCTCCCCTCCCCCTCAAAAACAAAACAAAATCAACCACTGGATTTATTCATTCAGTGAATACTGAGCCCTGAGGATACAAGTATACAGGCATGAACAAAGTATATTTCTATTACCAGAGACTGTCATAATCTAGCAGGGTAACGAGACAAATCACAAGAAACATCAGTCAGGTGTCAGTGAGCAGTTCATGACCAATGTAAACCAGGACATGGGTCATAACCAATTATTAGACTACTTCTAAGTGAAAAAGGCAATTTGGAAGACAAATTTTGGTTTGCAAATTATGACATTTCTGAGTATTCTGGAATTTTTTATTCCCTTACACTGTGTATGTCATGTTTGCAGCGTCCAGAAAGTTTTACTGGGAGGGACCTGGGGAGTGAGACAGATCAGATCTACTTTAAGGGTGATTCCTCTAGCAGTAAGAGGAAGAAAGGGTTTGAGGAGGAAGTATAGGCAAGACATTGTTTGGATCTGAATTAAAATAATAAGAAAACAAGCGGGGCACTACAGTGGACACCTGTAATTCCAGTGACTAGGGAGGCTAAGGCAAGAGGATCATGAGTTCGAGGCCAGAAGCAGCCTGCACAACTCAGTAAGAAAGTAAAAGGGGATGGGGGCTCAATGGTAGACACTTGCCTAGTATACACGAGGTCCTAGGTTCCAACTCTCAGTACTGTAACAATGACAATAAATAAATAACAAAAAGCAGGCACAAAGAGACTGATTCAGGAAATCTTTCACGAGTTGGTGACATACATTCA